>CM072151.1:2968845-3006345 GCA_036850595.1 Rhyacichthys aspro
AGCTCAAAACTGTTTATGTATGTCTTGCACAATTAGTAAATAAAATAGTAATAAAAAGACTTCATTTGTTTAAAGATGTAAAGAAGATACTGTCTAATGTCGCAAAAAACACTTGTTTTGCAAATTTATGTCTACAATAAACACATCTTAATGTGTTTTTTCCATCACGGTCTACAACACTATCCTCCACTTTATTTTTATTTTTTAAAGCAAACTGGATCAATTTGTCAAAACAAACACTACATTACATCAAACCAAAGCCTAGAGCTTACGTTAAATTATTTTCTGCATTTCACATTTTTTTTTCTGAGTAAACAAAGCTAGCACAAGAAACGGTACTTTCTCTGTTTTATCTGTAGCCGTTACTTCCTTGTTGACGTTGATATCGACCAATAGGAGCACTCCTTATGATCTTGTTTTTTTCAGAAGATTCTTATTAAAATATGCTTTTAGCTGATTAAACAATTATCCTTAAATGCAAGAGGAAAAAAATAATATGGATTTTTCAACTCTATTTTAACTCTATTTCATAATTTGAACACATTTGACTTCAGTTCAAACACAATACTTCCTTTTTTCATCCACAAATAACATGTTGTATATTTCTCAAATCAATGATATGATCCAGTTTGCGTTCACATTACACTTTTAGATACGTACACGTTTTAATTCTCTAAAAACCTCAGTGTGCAGTATATATTTTAAATGACACTTTCTGACACAAACTCACACAAAGATGAATGGCTTTGGGAACGTTCAACTCATGCAACACTTTTCTCACGACCAGACTTTTGAATAAGACACTTCTGAATGACTTTCTAATGGCTTTTGCTGCAGATAAGAATTGATCTCCGTAGAAACTCTGTTATCTGTGTTTTGACTGGGTTTATAATCATAGTTATCCATCCACAGTCACGCTGCCGACAGGATGAACGACAAATAAGGGCCGCAACATCATTTAGGCACAAAAATAACTCTGTGTTTGTGATTCTTTTTTGACGTAAATCAACTTTGACAGTGGACATTAAATGAAGTTAAATGTTGCTCATGTTAAAAGTCTTGCTTCATTGAGTTGAATGGAACAGGCTGTATTTGTTGATTTTAAACAAATAGTAAAAAAATGTCAAGAATAAAGGTTTTATTATTGTCCCAGTTCAGAGACAGTTCAGTTTGGTTTAATGTTGGCAGAGGTACATTTACTTTACGTTGTTTTGGGTAAAATTGTAAACAGTTGAACAAAAAATAACATGATCAACATCTTTAATAATATATAATTACTTCAAATAACACTTTTTGGACCAAACAGATCATTTCTGAACGAGAAGTGCATTTACTTTTCTTTTTTAAACACATGAAGTCACTTATTAACATGTATTAATTATATTCATGTAGTTTCTTAGTTCGTCTCCTCTATTTCCACTGGGTTTCTTCTAAGACAATAACATGTCCCTCCAGGGCTTCCGTAGATACACAAAGTATAAGTGTGAAGTGGAGTCGCAATCTGCAGTTTTTCCACCAGATGAAACCGAAAACTACACACCACCAGTGACTTTTACAAAATGAATGGATGTGTTCGTTCTTTAACACATACTTTTAGCTACAAAGGTAGAAATCAGTTTTTTAAACAAAACATGACTCAACTGAGAGTGAACAAATGGCTCAAAAAGATTTCCAAATGATTAGTTCAATCTCTGGTGTTTTAAGGCAAAAGGAAATAAAAAACTATGACTTTACTGAACTTTACCAACAATGACGTTAATAGAAGCACAGTATTTTTGTGTCTTATTTTCCGTTTCCTAAAAGTGTTCAAAACTAACATTTGGTACCACTTTGTTGTCCCCTCGACTGCAGTAAAAGGCTGAACTAAACACACTCTCTTCTTTCACTGTTACTGGGGAAAAATCAAATATAAATCAACATTATTTTCTCAAATAAACAAAATATTAAACAGCCATATTACAAGAATTGCTGCTGAATGTTGAACTTTTTAAATAAACAGAAACAAAACGAGTGTTTATTAACAACTGCTGTTTCCGTTTTTAGATTGGATCTTTCATTTATGAATCTTGTTTAAATCTAAAACATTTAAATTGCTGTCTACATTATATTAAACACAAGCAGAACGTGAAGCATGAATGAGTAAATGCTCTCTGGAGTTTTCAGGAGTTTAGAAAGCATAAATTCTCTGTTTACTATGGTTTATTGCTCCAGTTTACATCTAAACCTCCGTCTTCTCCTCGAGCTACTCACAGGATTTACTCTTCGTTCTGATTATTGAAACCTGCATTTTTCACCTCAAATATCATTTATTTCTTTTATAAAATCACAGCTGAAGCGAAAATTCACCTAACTAATTTACTAATGTACAACAGTGGTGCATTTAACAGATTATATGCAAAAAAAACAATTGTGTGAAAGACAACAGGTGTAAACATTATGGATCTGGCTTTAAAACTGCAAATAAAAGACACTCACTTTGGGTTTGGCACAATTTTTATCACTGACGGTGCATTTAAAAGCACATAAAACACAAAAAAACTATTGTTTAAACCTGTTCTGGCAGATGTTAAAACTTAATCTTAATCTGTAAAAGAGAAGAACATAACGTTATTAGAGAATAAGTAACTCCTCAATGAACAGACCTCTTTCATTGTGCAAGTAAACACAATGTACCTTGAGATATTACGTATTGCATCACAGGTGGTCCTTTAAACGCAACGCAGACCTGACTTAGCCAAACAAATTAGGAGTTATTATTACATCTAAGAGAAGCCTGTGTCCGAGCTAAGTGCATCCTGCTGCTGACCTGCCGCTGATTGAAAACCTCAAAGCAAACATTCGCTGCTAACCCGCCCTTCCTGGTCCAGGCCGCACACATTCCAGTCTGATTGGTTTAGAGCTTGGCCCGCGGCCCAAAGGACGCCTGTATAAAACTCCCCACGAGCCCCGAACGCACCCAGAACGCAACAGGGACTCTGAGACTCACCGAGAGCTCACAGGAAAGACTTTGACTGCACTTCTACTCCAGTTGTGAGAGGAAAAACGTCAGCAAAATGTGCAAAGGATTAGCCGCGTTACCACAGACCTGCCTCGAAAGGTGAGTCCTCTTTTACCTGGAGACAGTACCGCTCGCACTGGATCAGCATTTTAAAGTCTAGTTCTGCTTCCAACAATAGGAAATTCAACTTTGGACTATTTTTCAAGTGACAGCATCTTAAACTTTTAAATTAACTTGTGTTAGAATGTTATTTCAGCTTAATTTGTCCTAAAAGTAGAATTAATGACAGGTTTTAATTAAGAATGCTGTTTTTTCTAACCTTTTAGACATGACTGCTTTTATTCCTTTTAAAAGTGATCTGTCCATGTTCTAAGGTGTACATTTATCCACTCTAGACTTGTTATAGTGTATTTGATTGGGCTGGAAACGTCAATATACTGTAATTTTTGGTTTTGCGTATTAAAAACCTTAAGTTTGCAACCTTAAATTAACACAAACTGCATCTGCACAGCTGCAAACTCACACGGCACTGTTACGTCTGTGTATCTAATCAGATCTGTGTGAAGTGTGTTTATCTGGTGAGATGTGTGTTAACTCACAGATACAGACAGAACCACAATAAAAACAGTAGAAACAGAAGGACTCAATAAAGAGGAATAAAATGGCAATAAAATACACTAAAGAGAAGTAAACAATAAAATATGAATCAATGAACATGGACAGACATTACTTAAAAGGACAAAAACTGTATTGTATCTTCTATAAGACTTAATATTGATATAATAAAGTCTATTTTTAAAAAGTCAAGTCTTGTCCTGCATTGATCTCAAAGCGAAGTCAGATCTAAGTAAGATCTTTTTTAGATTTTTTTTTTGTGGTGATGGAGTCAAACCTAAAACTATGAAGGTTTTACAAGAAAAAAAAAACATAATGTAGAAAGATAATTTAACTCTGAAATTCCATAAGTCAAATTTTGAAGAAGAACTGTGTAGACTTATTATTATTAAGTTACTTTTGTTGAGAAACAATGTCAAAATGTGAGGAATACTTGTTAGGATCAGTTTAAACATCACTTGCATCCATTTTAATTTCTGAGGTTATTGTAAATTAAAGTAAATTCACATCATTATTTTGAGATTCAGTGTTACAATTTGAGTCATGTTTTTGTTGTAAACAGATAAATAAATATCCACCTTTCATTTATGTATATACTGACTCTAAAGTAAGTCATTTTTTAACAATAATTACATTTTATGCTTTTTATTTTAAAACCTTATAAAGCACTAAACAAATAACATTAATTGCATACATATTTGTAAATGCACAGTAGTTTTTTAGGTGTTTTTAGATTAACTAAGAGGCTTAAAGGAGAAAACACTGCCTTGGTTCAAACGGAAGCTCATGAATTTATAACTAAACCTTTTATTTGGGGAAGTGTTTGTCTAGGAATAAATGTTGATCTTTGATGTCAGATACAAAGGGTTAAGCGTCCACATGAACAGAATGTACCGGGCTTAAGTCAAAGAGGAGGCGGTAATAAATATAACGATAAAGCCTTGAACAAACAGGCCGAGAGTGAATGACTTCATGGTTTTAAAAGAGTCTGTCTGTGGTTTAATCAGAGCCAAGGAGATAAAGTCCAAACTGGGAGTGTTGCTGCAGAAGCCGGAGAATGCCATCGACCTGATCATCCCGTATCCGGAGAAGACCGAGAAGAAACCGGAGAAACTGCAAAAGTGAGTGGAGTTACATCAGAGTTTAGGACGATTCAGGCTAAACAGGAGAAAAAAACAACATGGAGCAGGTTCGAGATGAAAACACACAGAGCTTTAAGTCAGACTTTAAATAAGAACACTTCATCCACAAAACACATGGGATTTATACATTAAGGATGCATTTAGTCAGGGATATTTTTGGCACTCGGTTTAAGATGGATTTGAACAGGTTTTATTTGGATTTGAACAGGTTTTAGTTGTATTGTTGCTACAAAAATAAATAAAATCTATCCAAAACCTGTTCAAAACCAATTAAAATCTGTCTAAATTCAACTAAAACCTGTATAAATTCAACTAAAACCTGTTCAAATCCATCTAAAACCTGTTCAAATCCATCTAAAACCTGTTAAAATCCATCTAAAACCTGTTCAAATCCATCTAAACCCTGTTCAAATCCATCTAAAACCAGTTCAAATCCATCTAAAACCTGTTCAAATCCATCTAAAACCTGTTCAAATCCATCTAAACCCTGTTCAAATCCATCTAAAACCTGTTCAAATCCATCTAAAACCTGTTCAAATCCATCTAAACCCTGTTCAAATCCATCTAAAACCTGTTCAAATCCATCTAAAACCTGTTCAAATCCATCTAAAACCTGTTCAAATCCATCTAAACCCTGTTCAAATCCATCTAAACCCTGTTAAAATCCATCTAAACTCTGTTCAAACTCAACTAAAACCTGTTCAATTTCAACTAAAACCTGTTTAAATCCATCTAAACCCTGTTAAAATCCATATAAAACCTGTTGAAATCCATCTAAAACCTGTTCAAATCCATCTAAACCCTGTTAAAATCCATATAAAACCTGTTGAAATCCATCTAAAACCTGTTCAAATCCATCTAAACTCTGTTGAAATCCATATAAAACCTGTTGAAATCCATATAAAACCTGTTCAAATCCATCTAAACTCTGTTCAAATCCATATAAAACCTGTTGAAATCCATCTAAAACCTGTTCAAATCGAACTAAAACCTGTGCAAATCCAACTAAAACCATTTCCCATAAAATGAGGAAATTAATATTAGAGATAACTTCTGTAAAACACAAATGACGATGAAATGTCACATTTAAAATTTAACAAAATCTTCCAAGTGCCACCATCTTCTGCCTCTTTAAGGGTCTTATTAAGCATCATGGACCCTCACCACTTTGAGTTTGACCAGACACAAACTAATCTACCTTTTCACAGTAAAACCTTTATTTTTCTACATATTATTGTTTTTCTGCATATTCATTATAAAACTAGGCTTCTTTTAAGGGTTGTCCAGCCATTAAATCTCTCTGTGGACTTTTGAATAGATGGATGTATACTTCCTAAAGATTTGCATTATTTGGACAACTCTAGTGTAAAATCAGACGTTGATGTGACCTTGTCCTGGTTCCTCCTTGAATCAGTCGATACTAAATACCTCTCGTGAAACGAAGCACGCTGTAGGAACGCTCCAAACACAACACAGACTCCTCATAAAACCCTCGGAGGCTTTTACAGTGTGTTTTTAAAATAAATCCCGGAGGTGTCAGTGTTGGGAAAGACATTAGAAATCACAGGGACCAGCAGTGAGAGGGTTTTATTGAGCACACGTTAATTACGATGCTTGTAAAAATATCATTATGACAAACGGTGGTGTCCTCAGCTGAACGGGATCTGACTCAACCCAATGAAAAACAACAATTATTAAAACTGAATGAACTCTTACATAAGATCTTTTTACTTTTTTAATGCCTCCGATTTACCTCAACCATAAAATTGCCTTAATATGACTCATGAAATTGCTTTTTTCATATTTAAACCTCAACTTGAGCACTTCATTTAATAGTTTCTATTTGTGAAACTAGAGCGTGATGTGTTTTCTCGATGTAGAATCTAAATAATGTGAACAAACACAAACAAATGGGGTGAAATCTAAAGATAAAAGTGCAGATTACAATTCCAAACGTCTCCTTTTCAGAGAATGTGAACAGCTATGGTAGCCCTGCAGGGACATGCCACTGTATATTAACAAAACCACTGGAAATATGTGACAAATCAATGTAGTTTGGAAATGTGAGCTTTAAATATAAATGTACAGTGCTCAGTTTGTCCCCTCTGAGCCGCCGTAGAGAACAATAACAGGAAGAAAATGAATATGGCTCCTTCCAAGAGTGTTATTCAGTTGTAATCAATAAAAGTTTAGACTAAAATGTGACTGATTTTACACAGTGTTACAGGTTTAATGGGCAGATACAAAGCTAAAAAAATAAATATTTGGAACATGGAAGGTGACAGGACAAAACAATTAATATATTCAAACAGTTTTAGAGTTTCAAATCATGCTGTAATAACAACACAGCTTAAGAATAATGAATTAGTGTTTTAAAAAAATATAGAAAACCCACTGTATGTGTTATGCCCAAACCGTAATCACTCTCAAGTCTTTTTAAATTAAAAATACTTCATTTAATCTATATATTTTCTTATAGAGCATTGTTATTTCACTTATCAGTAAATAATATTGACATTTTAAAAGTGCTATACGTTCAGTTTAAAAGACAGAGCTGCAAAGTTGCACATAATTAACTTTCAGGAGGCGTTAGTCTTCTCTTTATGATAAAACCGGGCTGTTACAGAGCCATTAAAATGTATGAGCAACAAAATGACTTCCCGGTGTGTGTTTTTTCGATCTTATCTCCTGTGTTTGAGGCTACGCTCGACGAAAAATAAAGATATTTCTCGGTTAAATTGGAGTCTTGAGCTTTTGTCCCAAATGGAAAAAAAAATCTATAGCATATTACTTTCCAGCAAATCAGTGATAAGACTTATATATTTTTGTATTGCATATTAAAAAACAATGTTGGTTGAATTAAAGTGATGTACAGTCAAGATAAAGAAAGACAGACCCATACAGCACTCTATAACAACAATAAATAAACCATTTCGGATCAAACAGACGCTAAAGCTTTAGCATCAATCAAAATAAGCATCTGGATTTAATAATTCAATCTGAACCCAAGATGAGAAGTTTTTTTTTGCTCGAGCTGTGACTGAAAACGCCTAAACTTCAGATCACTTTCAAATAAGTCAGAGGTTATCTCAAAGTTCAAGCAGCAGAGGGTTTAAAAAGCAACACAAATCACAAAATGAAAAGACACAAGGAAAGCTCGAGAAAAGAACTAAAACAATCTGGAAATGAACAACTGGGAGAGACGCTTGAAAAATACACTTTAGAAGGAGATCCAGGAGGAGGTGCTGCACCGTTTTTACTTGAACGATTGCATTTGTCAATAACCAAAGCAGAAATGGAAAGTCGTGCTGCGTGACCCTTTCAAAATAAAACGGTGATTTTCTGTAAGATGCTGCATGTGTGAATGTGTTTTATAATCGTCAAAAACACTGACCGACATAAACAATTAAGATACGGTTAATATTATAAACGTGGCTGGTTATTTCTGTAAAAGAAATAACCACAATCCGTCTAATATTAACCCTTTATTATGACCTTTGAACCCCACTATTGCCAATCTTAATAAAACACAGCTACATGTGGGTAATATGAGACCAGCTGGTGCTATTTAAGTTTCCTATTTGCCTGATTTAAGGTTCCAAAAATGAAACTGTTCGAAGCCGTCTACGTCGTCAAAGCGCCGCCATCTTTGTTCTGCGTTGTTTCATCCCTAAAAAGGAAGTCTCCGAACACATTTTTGTTTGATATCGTTAGCCCTTGATTGCAGAGCTTCTCGTTGATGTCCCTCTTTGATTGGTTCACACATTTTTCTAGACTTTCTCTCCGTAGATTCAGATCAAAGGCTTCCATCGTTTATTGTTCCCTCGTTTCAAGTCTTTCATGAACAAAATGATAAAGCCTAATTATCGCAGCAAGGTCATTGGCTGTTTATGCAATATACTGTTCTCATTATTATTAGAATATAAGCCTGCAAAGATTATTAACAGCCCTTTAATGCTGCAATCTTCCTTCATACCAATATAAGAAGTCATTTTGGTGCATTTTTAGATATTTGCAAGTAGTAATAGCTTGAATCATTTGAGACTTTAACGTGATATTACTGAAAAAACTGCAAAACTTTTGGCAAGGTCTTAGAAAACTTGGATGTGTTTCCGCTGCTGTGAAAGCTCTGGAATACGATAATAGATTATGACTATATCATCAAAGAGGCTGCGTGTTTAAAATGATAGTACAAAAATTCAAATTGCAGGCTTGAATAAAAAGGTTGATGGGTGATTAATCTCTGCAGAAGTTGAGCCAGGTCAAAAAAACTAATACGCATGATATGATTAATGGCTGTAAAAACACATTAAAAACATTAAAGCAGTGAGTCGAGTCTAATCCAGCTCTGTTTCTGTAGTTTTCACCTGCTCCACTGTCAAAGATAAGTTCCAGATCAAAGAAACCAGGACAGCCATGTTATTAAAGTCAGCTGAACTCTGACCTCCTGCTTCATTCTGGTGTTCAGCGTTCAGCCTGGAGTATCTTTGACCTAAAATGTTTGAACTAACTCTAATTTATTCTGCAGCCTGTACAGCTTTAAACTGCATCTAAATCAACGTAGAATGGAGAACAGAACCAATATCCTTGAGTCTTATTGTGCACCAGGACACATTTACACAGTAGTAATGAGTCTTTATTCATTTCTCACTGGACGTTCATAAATGGGACCCAGACATAGAGGTCTTTTTGTGACACCTTTCCACAAATCTACATCTTTATTCACAGACTCGTGTAAAGATCTGAGCCAACGTGAAGTCCTGAAGCTCTATTGAGAGTAGACTAAGAGTGTGACTGGTCTTTTCAATCCAGTGTCTTTCTGAGAATATAATACAAACTGTTGATATTCGCGAGCATGTTTTTAACCTCGTGTTTCTTATTTTCCAGGCCGACCCCGGACGAGGCGGCTCAGTGGCGCGAGAGTCTGGACCTGGTCCTCAACAACAGCTGTACGTATTATTCTACTCTTTCACTGTTGCTTTAACCTCTTGATGTTGAAATGAATACTGTTGATGTGAATGTGATTGGTTGAATGGAAGCTAAAGTTCACACAACAAATGGATCGTTGAGAGAAATGATCTTCTGTGTTGCTGAATGGCTCTTAAAAACGTTCTTTCTCTTAAATAATCCATTTAACGTGTCTCACATCCCGCTGATGTTGAAATGTCTCATCTAAGGTCTTCACATACACAGATACACAGATATTCCATTGATTATGAACCATTTAAACGACACGTAACCCCTCACTAGACCTTCAGACGTCCTTTAGGTGATAATAAATAATAAACGACTATCCGCACAAACTAATTCATCACGTTTATTCGTTTGGGCAAAGCGTGACATTGAACTATTGTGAAGCTCTACGTTACAAAACAAACTCATAATTCGTTGAAAATCCGGTGTTGTCGTCGTGTTTATTGTTTATGCAGCGACAAAAGATGATCCGTTTGTGTGAATACAGCAAGGTTATAACCACGGAAATGAAAAACACACGTCTCTGCGGCTGGTTTCAAAGTGAATGTGTCATAACCCGGAGTTCAGATAAGTTCAAATGAGTTTATGGCATGGAACGTGAACTGTTGAGTCACGGGAAAACCACAAAAACGTGCCTTGATAACCTGCTAATTGGGATTTGAAGTACAACCCAAGGCACGAGAAATAAAAGTGAACAACAATTGGTTTGGAAGCTGAAATGCGTTTAGTTTTTTGATTTGAAAAGTTTTTTGTGCTTGTTAGCGTCCAGATGTGAGAATGCACTCAATCAGTTCCCTGCACAGAAATGTTCAGACTCTCTTTGAGAAAGCGTATCTCCGTAGTTAAAGGCAGCCTATCGTGGAGCTGTTTACGATCGGTTTCCCGGCTCACGGCCAAACACAAAGAGCTGAACGTCATTATTTCATGCTTCTGTGTATCTGAAGTCGGGGGCTAGTCGTTATGAGGCTGCAGGCGTCCTGGTTTAAGTTTAACTGTTCCCAGAGGAGAGAGCGTGCTGTTTGGACGTCTGGACTCTGTCTGAGCTCTGTTTAAACAGGTAGCACCTCACAGACTGGGGTTTCCATAGCGACCGCTGGATCCTTATGTCATTTATTTTTCCTTTATTTTATCTTGTTCTCACGTGGCCTCGGAAAGAGTGACCCGAGTGTTGCTTTAACTGTGATTAGGATTAGGTCCACGACTGAGGAGAAGGACAAAATATATTTTCGTGCAAATTTATTAATTCAATCTTACATCTTGTTGTGCACTCATGCCTTTTTATGTGGCCCTTCAACACATTTATTAGGATTTTTCTGGCTGGATTTGCACATGTTTTAGATGGATTTGTTTTTTCCTTCAAAGATAAATGTTCAAATCCATCTAAAACCTGTTAAAATCCAAATAAAACCCATTCAAATCCATCTAAAACCTGTTAAAATCCAAATAAAACCCATTCAAATCCATCTAAAACCTGTTAAAATCCAAATAAAACACATTCAAATCCTTCTAAAACCTGTTAAAATCCAAATAAAACACATTCAAATCCTTCTAAAACCTATTAAAATCCAAATAAAACCCATTCAAATCCATCTAAAACCTGTTAAAATCCAAATCAAACCCATTCAAATCCATCTAAAACCTGTTAAAATCCAAATAAAACCCATTCAAATCCATCTAAAACCTATTACAATCCAAATAAAACCCATTCAAATCCATCTAAATCTATTAAAATCCAAATAAAACCCATTCAAATCCATCTAAAACCAATTCAAATCTAACTAAAACTTGTCCAAATCCAACTAAAAGGTGTTCAAATCCATCTAAAACCTGTTCAAATCTAACTTAAACTTGTTCAAATCCATTTAAAAGGTGTTCAAATGCAACTAAAACCAGTTTCCATTAAAAGGAGTCACCATCTTCGGCCCCTGAAAGGATTCTTATTACTTATTGGTTTCAGACACTGGTTGCATCTGTTGCCTTGAATCAAGTGGAAGTCTGTGATTTAACATGAATATTTATAACCTCTTCTGGTGAACTGGTTTTGTAAATAAACAAATGCAAAGGTTCTTACCGTACTTCCTGACTCTCAGAACTGGAACCAAGTTGTGTCCGTTTTTTTCCAAAACACAAACTTCTCCAGATCTTTCTCATGTTTTCGTTTCTTGTTTTTTTTTCTGAGCACATAAACGCCACTCAAGCTGACGCCCTCTGACACTTCCTGTTATTAGAACGTAGCCTCTGACGCACTCTGCTTTTCTAATCGCTCCGTGGGACATGCTTCAGACGCTGCTCGCAATTGATTAGAGACAACTGTGTGAAAACTGTACAAAGACTTTAAAGATTGGAGTATCACGCTAATGTAACTGCTCTTGTTTTACGTCCATTTTGTGTTGTTTACTTTTTTTTTAAAACCAATACTGAGCTCATAAAGCAGGGGTGTCCAAACTTTTTGCAAAGAGGGCCACATTTGATGAGAGTTAAATTTTCCAAGGGCCGGCAATCTCTTCTGATTTTCTTCTTATTCCACAAGAACTGGTTTTAGATGGACTTAAACAGGTTTTAATCAGGTTTCAGTAGGATTTCAACAGTTTTTTGTTGAATCTGAACAGGTTTTAGATGGATTTGAACAGGTTTGAGATGGATTTGAACAGGTTTAAGGTGGATTTGAACAGTTTTTGTTGAATTTAAACAGGTCTTAGATGGATTTGAACAGGTTTTGTTGAATTTAAACATGTTTTAGATGGATTTAAACAGTTTTTGTTGAATTTAAACAGGTTTTAGATGGATTTGAACAGTTTTTGTTGAATTTAAACATGTTTTAGATGGATTTGAACAGTTTTTGTTGAATTTGAACAGGTTTTAGATGGAGTTAAACAGGTTCTAGATGGATTTGAACAGGTTTAAGATGGATTTAAACAGGTTTTAGATGGAGTTAAACCTGTAGATTAAAGCTGCTGCTGTTGGGGTCATAAACTATAGATTTATCAATGAAGCTGAGGGCCCCATAAAGTCTCACCTCGTGCCATGAATAGCCCCCGGGCCTGACTTTCTGTTACAAGATAGAGGAAGTAAAAACAAGTCAAATATTTTGTTACGGCAAGAAAAGTTTACGTTATATCTTGTTTTATCTTTACCGTAACTTTTTAGGAGCTCGAAACTCATCAGAGTAACAGATTTAAATCCATTTTGATGGTTTCTTGACGTGAAACGAGGAGACTAACCCCTGAAATTCACAGTAACTAATGGGATGGAGCTGTGTTTAAAGTCTCCAGATAATTAGTCATTGAAGTGGCCGCTGTGCATCCAAACATGGCCCCCTCCAGATGTTAGTGACCGCTCAAACATGTGAACACAGACGCTGTTCTGACACGGCTCTGTGGGTGGGATCTGTCTGAAACACACACACATATATACACACATATGTTTGTATGACTCCATAACGTCTCCAGGGAAACAACTTTACTGCAGATGATTTATGATGATGTTGCCGCAAACCTCCAGCCCTTTATTATTTTCTTACGTGACATTTTGCATTAGCGTTTTTCTCGTCGTGTTAATTCCCAGCGGGTTTGAAGTGAGTTATTGCCCCTCGTGCGTTGTGCTAACTCCACGCGACACGTAAATGACATAATGTGTGCCGTGTATTATGCAACAGGCGAGTGATGATGGGTTTAACACCTGGGCTTACATAAAAGAGCTGTAAAGAACGCTCTTGCAGCTAATGGCCACAGGCTGGAAATGGCTCGGTTAATTTTATCTGCAGACGACAAAATGGCTTCTAGCTGAATATGACATAAATACTCGATATCCTTTTGTAACAATTCAATTTTGCATCAAATTGTGGAAGCTTTCCTGTGTTTCTGAATGAAATGGCTGAGTCCAGACCTCGTTACACAAAGGGAAAGGCAAGGGGTGCATGTGTGATCGGTAATTACCTGCAGCTAATACAATCTGCATTTCCTGGAAAGATTTTTGTCAGTAATTCAACAGTGCAGCCCTCTCATCTGAACCTTTCACTCTTAATACTTAATATAACTCTGAATATCTCTGAGTCAGACGAACGAGAGTCGACTCTGGATCAATGCATTTGCTTTAATGAGATCGACATAATAGTTCTTCTTTAATATTTTCCATTTTTGTTCCGTTAGTTACAAACTGATTGAATACGATGTCAATTCTTCCCTCTTTTTTTACTTTTAGGTTTTTTATGATGAAAATATCCCTGAACATAATCACCATTTCTCTTTAAGTTAAAAGGTCTAACTTAACCCTGTCTTCTTGAGCGTTGTCGTTGGCAACTGTCATAACAATGGTGTGAAAATGCTTTTAATGCGTTTACATCCGACAAATGTTGAGACTGATATGGCCAATAATATAATAATAAGTGTGTCTTAAGTGAAACTTTGTTATTACTAATTTATTTCAGGTTAAACATAGAAAATACAGTTTACAGCAGTGTTTTTGTTCGTTCTTATCCAAATGTGACACAGTAAACATAGTTGCCGACCTCCATATGGCACTATTTTTCACAGTTATTTTCAGTTATTTCAATAATAAACTGATTTAATTTGTATTTTGAAATATTGATCGTTAAACTTCCAAGATTTTTATTCTGCTTGCTTGAAGTTAAAAAGGATTTGATGCATAAAGTGTAAATGAAACTCTTTTTTCACCTGTAAACATGAGTAAGATGGATATATTAACAATAAAGACATAAAACATCAGTTAAATGTGCAGCTTTACCGTCGTCTGTGGCCTTCACTGCCTTCAGTAAAACCAGAGTATGTTATTATCTGTGTCTGTTACTGTCATTTATGAGTAATTTATAAAGAATGCAGGAAATCTAGATCTATTTTCTTCAGGCTTTTGCAAAATCCATTCAAACCTTAAGTATCTTGTGTCATGAAGGTTTTTGCTTCTGAACAGTTGACACCTTTTTCCAAGTTTTTCTTCACATAAATGACTTTTCTGGAGCTGCGTCTGTTAAACAAG
Organism: Rhyacichthys aspro; assembly: GCA_036850595.1. Classification (NCBI taxonomy): domain Eukaryota; kingdom Metazoa; phylum Chordata; class Actinopteri; order Gobiiformes; family Rhyacichthyidae; genus Rhyacichthys; species Rhyacichthys aspro. Next base: position 2,983,567 of record CM072151.1, read on the forward strand.
AGTTTGAAGCCGATAACGTGATTAAAGCGTCACGTTTTGCCGACACAGACGGATGGATTAGACCGAGAGTTAACAGCTTGAGCTTCAGCGTCGCTCTGTCAAACTCAGCGTGGTCCGACAGTATTTATAAATAAATGCACAGATATCACCAGCAGCTCCTCGCAGTCGCTCAATAATTTAACTGAAACTGTATTTGTGACAAACAGAATACGTTTTCTTTCTGTCATTTATAGAATTTACCAAAACTTTTACCGAATATCTTTAAAAAGTTTTGAAGATGAAAAAAGGAAAATAATCTGCATTTATAGTGCATTTATATACATTTGATTCAATATTACAAGAGCCAAATATTACTTATTACCTGCCCAACTGCCTGTTAGCATTATTAGCATTATTAGCTAAAGGTGACATGTTTTTTTGTTTTATTTCCTCTCTTAGACTCATTTGTTTGCACTAAAAGAAAACAAACAGAACAAGCTTTAAAGTAGAAATAAAATTAGAAACATTACCATATACAAGTGTATTTCACCCTAAATATTATTAAAGTTAATTCAGTCTATTTAAAACTACAATGTGCAAACCTGCTTTAAAATTTAAGCAGCATTATTAAAATACATAACCTTGAAATTGTTCAAATATGTAGCATCAAAGTCGTTTAATTGTGTTCCCGGACATAAAAATGAAGACTAACCAGTGCAACCAGCAGCAGATACCTACCAGGAACATTAATATCTCATGGTTTATTGACAAATCATCATAACTCTCCACACATCGTAAATATAAGACACTTAATAAGACACAACAGTCCAGTGTGAGCAGAACTGAGTCTGTTACTGAGGGCAAAGCCTGAAAAGCTGCTAGTGTTGCTTTGAAGAATCTTTTATGAGTTCTGTCGTCAAGTCTTCATAAAGTAAATGTGCTTCTCACTCTCAAACCCACTGGGAATTGAAAATAGTTCACTTTTTCTGAGCCACTTTGGGGAAAAATACTAAGAGCTGCGATTGTTTGAGCCATTGGAGGTGATTTGAGCCGAAATACAGAAATAAAATGAGACGTAACATTTACTATTTAAAGTTAAACGTGAGTAAATATGACATTTTTTATTTCAGTTGAGTTTATTCACAAAAGCCAACAGTTCTAGCCAATTAAAGCTTATATATAGGAGCTCAAACACCAACAAAATGAAAAAAACAATAAGATGTTCATAAATAAGATGATTTATTCAGAGACTTTAGGCATTTTAGAGCAATCGTTTGACAAAAGCTGTTGGTACAGGATGAAGATGTTACAGATGACAGTGTTGAGGGCAATAATGGAATAATGAGGCATATTTTATATATTTATCCTTTAAGTTCTTCAAATTAAAAGCTGCTGAAGTAATGGTGTTAGCGTTATACCAAAGGAGGTGCCTCATCTTGTAAATAAAACTCACTACGTCCCGACTGTACAAGAACATAAAGAGCACACTTCGTTTCCAAGAAGAAAACACCCGAACCTTTCTCTGTATTGACGTGTTTAACTTTTGTCTGCCCCGTAGGTCGTTGAGGAGAACAGAGCGGCTTGATTGCGACTCTATTTTGGACTCGAGCGGTCGTTTAGATCACAGATAACTGCCCCGAGATAACCGCCCCGAGTCTGCGCCGTGGCTTATCGTCTGCAGCACATGTCGCTCACATAATGGGACATTTCAGAGCCATTGTGTTCGGTTACAATGGGCTCTGCTTAAACCAGGCTCTAACTCTGCTCTGGATGGATTTTAAGGGCAATTGTCACTTTAAGTTGTCATTTTAACTTGAAAATATAGTGGATAGTTTAAGATGAGGTGGTGATCATGGCTTTTTAACGATTAGGAAAGAGGTTACGGTTAAACTTGCTCGACTCCATTATTATTATAAGACTTATTAAAAAATTATATACAAGTAAAACTCATTATGGACTGTTTTAAAACCCTAATTATCTCGATTTGCTTTTGCCAAATTAGAAATGCTCTGATTTTATGTGATGTTCTGAATGATTTGTTGAGACATAGCACTTGGTTTTGAAGAGATAGTCTTGTTTTTTAGGTAGATTATTCTCTGCAGAGGGTAATTGTCCACTGTACACTTCAATAGGCTTTTTAAGGATTATTATAGATAAATGGCTTGTGTTATTGCTCCTGTCTGCTTCTTAAACTGGGGCTGTACTGACAGTCTTTGACGCAGAAATGGAGGAAATATTCTCCAGCAAACATTTGGAGCAAACATTTAAGTGAACAATGAAGTAGTTTGGTGTTTAAATTAAACTTCTCCTTCAAACCAACGATATAAAAACTCTTTTTATAGAAGTCTAAGTCTACAGTGAAACATATGTGACTAAATAAAGTCCATGTGCCATAATTTAGCCGTAGAGCTGTGGGAAAATAAACATTAATAACCCAATACGCCAGCTTTATGACCTAATGTCTAATCTGTTATTAAAGGATTCCTGAATGAACACTGCATTCAATATTCAGGATAACTTTATTAAACCTCAAGGGAAAATATGTAAATGTGATTAAAATGTCTGCCATAATCTGAGTCCATGTACAGTATATCAGTGTCTGAGGTACATCACTGATTCATGTGTGAATAATTATGAATCTGCACAGGTTAGAACAGTATCTGTAGATAAAAACAAAACCATAAACCAAACACTGGTGATGATGCTACTCGTTCAATCAAACTGTCATTAACAACTGGTTTAGTGCCGTTTATCGTTCTATTCTATTGTTCTTGATCAAAAACAGATTTATTGCAGCAGCAAATACACCTCAAAATATATGAATTTAAGCACTTGCAAGAACCACACAAAATACAACACAATACAATTCTATCATTTGAGTTTATTTTCATTTCAATAGGAAACATTAGGTCATATTTTTATTTGTACAACAGACTGATTTAAAATATTCTATCTATATACATACATATATAAGAACAAATATATTTAATATTAATCAAGAAAGGTATTATTTCTATGTTGGTATAATAATAGTTAATTAATAATTCCATAAAACAGTTAATATTAGTAGTATTAAGAAAGGTTTGTTGACTTTATGTAACGATCAACATAGCATCATTTTACATCAGAATATAGTGATTAATGGGTCTATTACACTTTTAATTAACCACTTTAAACCCACCAGTCGTAATTATTACTTTAAACAAATTGGTGATTTTATGGTTTTAATTGGTAAACCATAATTTTCATACTTAATTTGGAGAAAAGTGGGATTTTTCAGCAAAGGATTAAAAAATAAAATCCCATTTAATTTCACTCTTTTCTAGAAGCACCACATTTTCTTTTCTAACAAACCCCAGCTTTTCCTTTTTGTTTCGTTTTCCAGATGGTCTTGCAGCTTTCCGTAGCTTCCTGCAGTCTGAGTTCAGCGACGAGAACGTTGAGTTCTGGATGTCCTGCGAGGACTTCAAGAAAACCAAGAGCCCAGTCAAGATGGCCGCCAAAGCCAAGAAAATCTACGAGGACTTCATCCAGTCCGAGGGGCCCCGAGAGGTGGGGACGGACCCTAACTCAAACGATCTCATTTATATCAGAGGAATAATTCATACGAGGATATTGGTTCTGGTCGGGTTCACAGGATGAATGCAAATGAGTGCTTTTGGAGGTTTAATAAATGACAGGTTTGGAAGTCTTTGCGAACACAAAGTAACAGATGTCAGCAGAATGGTTTTATAACGTGTTTTAGCATATTCCACGCAGCATAATTGGACAATAATAGAGTTTTTAAAGCATTATGTCACAGTTTGGAGCCATGACTATGTGACTGTAATGCATTAGTTTTAAAAGGTCTGGCTTAAACCACAGATTGTTACTTAACAGAGAAGCCTGGAAATGATGATGTTAAAGCTTGTGACAGGCAGCCATCTTAAAATATTGTATAACAGAGCAATTAAAACACTTCATATACAGAATCTTGACAGTAATGAGTAGAGTCGGAGCAGGTTCCACTTGCATTTTCTCGACAGACTGTCAATCCTCTGTTAATTAAGAAGAGTTAAAGTCAAGATTAAAGCGAATGAGAGCGAGACGTTTGAAGGATCGAGGCGTTTCTTAGATTCCTGAGTAATCTGTGTCCGAGACCAAGACAAGACTAAGACAAGACCATGAAAAAAAGAGTTTGAGACCTTTAAAAAGTGATCTAAGTCCTGTCTCCAAACCAATGCTCTCAAGTCTTTCAGTGAGTTAATAATATATGTTACTAAATGGTATTTTTAAACACTACTTGCATAAAGTTACAGAAAGATGTCACTGTTTTTAATTTAATTCCATCTTCTTCCACTTATCTGAGTCTGGGTCACGTGAAAGATGAAGATGAAATACAATAATACTCTGCAAAAAGTTATCTTGCTCCAACAGAGGAATAATCTAAAGAGAGAAGTGTTTAAATGAATAAAAAATGACTTCATTTACATACGTATTAATGGCTTAATATGTACAATTAACAATATAACTAATGTTTACTAGATTGTTTCGCTATTTTGTTTTGTTTTGGGGGTTTTTTGTTGTTGTTGTTGTTTTCATTTCATCTCAAAATGAGTAAAAAGTTAAAAAAAAAATTAGATTTAACTAAAAAAATGCAGGCACCAAGCATTAAAACTAAAAAAGTCTCATTGAAACTGCTTTCTGAGTCTGTTTCTCTTTAAACTGTATTTTCAGGTGAATATTGACCATTTCACCAAAGACGTGACTCTGAGGAACCTGGTGGACCTTTCCCCAGTGACCTTTGACCTGGCCCAGAAGAGGATCTACGCTCTGATGGAGAAAGACTCCTTCGGTCGCTTCCTTCGCTCCGACTACTATCAGGAGCTGCTGGTCAACTAAACAACCAGCAGGGGGCGATGTGTAAGTTTGGTGGGGGATGGGGGCATTTCATTTTTAAATAATCTAATAATATAAAGTGGGAAAGAGGTCATTTCAAGGTGAGAATTAAGCCGAGTCCACACATAAACAGATAGATTTTTATAAATAATGGAGCGTTTGAGGCAGAAAAAAATACAAAATAGAGCCTTTATTTTAAATTGGCATCTGATAAAAATGTTTTGGATTATACTAATAAATTAATTAAAAAAAACTGGGTTCATTCTCTTTTTCACAAATCTGTTTAAATTTATAAAACACCTAAAAAAAAAAACAGAACAAAATAAGACTCAATGTAGAAAGCGGATTTTGAACAAACATAAAAACTTACCTTGTTTCATTCTTTCTGCATTTGACAAGTGTTTTTACAACTTCAACATTGGGCAAAATGAGAAGAGAATATAAAAAGCATTCATTTGTATTTGTTTTTGTGAAAAGAATTAGAAAACATTGACATTGGAAGGAATTTCACTGTAAATTCTCAAATGAAAGTCCAAACGTAAAGAAGGATGTATCTGTTTATGTGAAGGACTGAAAACATTATAAGAAACATTGCTGCCTTTTGAAAAAGCCTCATCTTTTCACCAAACGACACACAACAACAATCACTGTTCGGGCTGCACAATAAAAGAGAAATGACACTGCAAAAAATGATTAGAAATACTGCGGATGTGGAAAACTCTCAATGACACAGCTGCAACTCTTTTTTTTGTTTTGAATGCTTCGTGTTTATTAATTTAACCCCGAACCCTCCAAGTCCACTCAGTAAACGCTCTAATGACACATTGTGCAGCTCAGAATTAAAAACCAATGAAAAACTGAATTGGCGTCGAAGAAATAAGTCGGAAGTAAACGTTATAAAAGTCTGTGGTATTTGTCTAATTGCTTTCAAGGCCTTTTCTCGATGATATGAATAAATATCACAGAACCTTTTTAAAACATTTTATTATATATTCAGGTTTTGTTTAACCTTGAGCAGAGATAAATACTCGTAAACATTCTTGCCCTGACGTACACTTACTGGAGAGAAGATGTGTTTTCTGCTCAATATAACCTTCAACAAACCACACAGTATTGGTCGAACGTTTGACCTGGATTTGTTCAATGGATATTCTCATTGTTCATACATAAATTCATACATAAATGTGTTTTATAACCGTATCATTGTGGTTTATGAGGATAAAGGAACTGTGGTTAAGTCCGCACTGATACATTTTCATTTTAAAACTCGTCGTTTATATCGTCCACACTACTTCAGAGTAATACGATGAGCAGATTTAATGGAGACTTTTCAAAACAATGGCAAATACTTCATTTTGAAATATACCGGCTTCATTTTTGAATTATATTTTTCCATTTATATTAATACAGGCTTTTCTGGAGTAAGACCACAATAGGTTTATTTAGTTTAATGCAAAATTCACACCACTTCAGAGTCTCATTATCTACAATTTTAAACAAAACCCAAACCTGCAGAGACATTTTAAGATAAACTGTCAATTTAACTTTAAAATGAAAACAAATTAGTGTGGACGTGACCTCAGACTCCAGTCTTGTCTTGGTGTTGACAGACAAATCTGAGGTCAGTGCCAAAATGTGTTTGTGTTCAAATGTGTTATGTTTCCACTTGGTTTTTTGTTTCTTTGTTTTGTTTTTGTTTGTGTGTTTGTTTGTTTTGTTTTTCTTGTTTAATAATACAACTCACAAAACCTGGAGTGACCCTCAAATGCAAATAAAATGTTTCATTGTGAAGTTACTGTTGCGATTAGATTGTATTTGTATTGTTAAAGTTGCCAAATCCCCCATAATAATGTTCTATTGATGTACAGGAAGTGTTGAATCCTTTCAAAATAAAATGAAATCCAGGTTTTGGATGCCTTTAAAGCCAATTCTCTCATCGCAGACATTAATCTCAGTCTTATAATAAGTCAAAGCTCTTTGTGGTTTTCCGAAAAAGATTGAAAACACATGAGTTTCTTGCCATTGGCTGGAAATTTAATCCGTAAGATATTAAAACTGATGTGAGACGAGCAGCTGTTTTCTATTAGATTTGAGTCCACTTCCTTTTATGTTTAATACAGCACTTGCACAGATTATATGCATGTAAAGTCTCCACAAAATAAGAATCTATTCATTTCTGGGCATTTACCGAAGTCGTGTTTTGATTGCATTGCGTCCTGTGAACCTTCAGAACTGAACAGAGTTGGTTCAGTGGTCGAGCTCCGAAGCTACCACTAAAATGCAAGTTGCTAAGATGGGAACTTCAAGTAGGAGGGAATCTCAGACAAAGAAGTGGATTGAGCAGTTGTTTAATTTTTCTTTTTTTTTTTTAAACGAGTGAAAGATCTTTTTTTTCCCATGTGACAATAGAGTTGTGTTTATATGAGTCACCAGAGCAAAGGCCAGACGCGTCTTTTAAAAGCATGGGAGAGCGAGGGCTGGCAGGTCGACAGCGACACGCGATGCCAAAACAAGACCGAGGCTAACGTTAGACGTGGAACGATAGTGGACCGAGGGATCAGTCGAGAAAAAGGAAGTCTGTATGTAAACGAAGGCTGGCTCCAATAATATACAAGTAATATTAGAAATAAGAAACAGTTTTAATTGACCTTTTTTGCCTCTTTCTCATTAATTCCGTCACTTTCAAAGTTTCTAATTGATTATAATTGATAGCTAATTGATTCCTGGTGCTAATTTCAAAGCTAATTTTAGAGCATCAATATATAAACAACAGATTTACTTAATTTTTTACTCTACCAGTACAATTCATTAATGCTTGATTAGAAAGGTTCACTGTTTTCGACCTTGCTAAAGCTAAAGCTAATGCTAAAGCTAAAGCTAAGTTTGCAGCCATCAACCATTACACTTAAACTATTTTTCCCAACATAAGCTTTCAATAAACCAAGCTAAAGCCTTTCAGAGCTTGTATGTTTTTAACAGGTCCACTATTGTTCCACGGTCTACGTTTCTAACTTTCTATTTTTGCTAATCGTACATTTAATATAATATGATAATATGATGTTGGGTTGAAAATGTTGTGAGATGTTTTGTGCAGAGTGGACAACCCAGTCTAGAGTCTCTATGTTGCATTTATAAACCTGGATGAACTAAAAGAAAAGCATCATTTCAGAAAGATATATAAAACCATGTTTCCTGATTTCTGGGGAAAATAAAAGTTTAAGGACAACAACATGTTTCCTGGTTATATTTAGGCTTGAAAAATATCTGGATTAAGGTTGTTCTCTTAAAAGTATATAAAAAATTGCAAACTTGTTCAAACTGTGTGTTCAGATGTAAATTGGATGATAAATGTGCAAAATTTTACAAAAGTTTAACCCTTATCAAATATATTTTACATGTTAACTTTATTATTTTATTTTTTAAGCACTTAAACCTAAACAAATTGGGAGCTATTCAAAAACTTAAAATTTCCAAAATGATTTTATTTGTCAGAAATGTTTCAAATTTCTAAAGAGACTGGGTTGGTACGTATTAAGACGAAAAGTGTTATTTTATTCACCCATTAATAATATTTACCTAAATCTTCTATTATATTCACACAAGCAAATATTATATTAAAGAATACTCACCGAGAAGAAAGAAATGTTTCTGAATGAGGTTTGTAACGGCACAGATTGTCCACTCTGGAGCCGTACTCGAGACAACGAGGGCTGTGTTTAACTGTAATGTAGTTATTGTACGTTTTGGAGAGCACTCTATAAAATCTATATGCATACAAATGTTGGAGATGTATTTATTTGAAGTGTAAATATCTGTTTGAAAACACTTGTGTGACTCTTAATTTATTCTTGATGATGGGAAGCTGCAGGGATTGTGTTATAAAAAGGAAACCTATGAATTCCAATTGTCACTTTGTTTTTATTACGAGGTTGTATAAGTATAAATTTGCACAACTGTATTTTTAGCTGCAATACACAGATATACAGTATTTCTCCATAGACGAGGTATGAGTAACGGGAAGTAATGGCACAAAAATGAGTGAAAAAAATATCTTACGCAATGGTTACATAAGCCATAACTAGCTTACGTGTGTTTCAAACAAGCCACAGCAGAGTTTGAGATACTGCGACATGCCTTTTGTGAACTCTTTGAAGCGTTTTGGTGACGGATGAACTGAAAATGACGTTCGGCTGCTTCAGAAAAGAAGAAATCCATCAAACACTCCTCAAAACACACTGGCCTCCTGCTGTTTCGATTACACCAAAAACATAACTCAAAACTCAAAAGGTTCACTAGACAAGGCTTTATCTGGACTGAGTTTTAAAGACGGAAGACTTTTATGATGAGACATGAAAGTCTTTAAGCTTTCAACTATGTCCAGAGCTTTACTTTTAAATCAGTTAGTTTTAATATATATATATGTTTCTTTGTATTAAGATCACTATTTCTGTTAAACAAGATTATTATGTGTTAAAATATTGTTAAAAGAGACAGCTTCTTTGCAACCAATACAAGTTTTTATCCATTATATAGTAGCACTTTATTTTTCCACTCATCACTATTATCATTATAGAGGAATAACCTTCTGATATTATTGAGCTGTACCTAATAGTAATATTACTGAGGGGCATTTGAAGAGGGGGCATTTGAAGACTGGTGTTGTACCAATCTCAGTACCCTTCAAGGAAACTGTGTTGGTCTTATAATAACGATTTTTTTTATCCGTCTTTTTGAACATGCTAGAAGAAGACTGGAAAAAGTATATATAAAAGAAATCTGTATCAAATCTATAGTGAAATTAATATTCCTTAATATATTAATGTTATATTCATGTATTGTATTCATGTTTTTAGAAGAGGGTGTAGTGCAACCTTTTGTCTTCCTGTAGAACCGGGTTTATTTCAAGTTATTAGCCTTAGCTTTAACATTAGCAAAGTTCACTTGAGTATAAAAAAAAACAGTTGAGAAAACATATTTAGTTTTATACTTTTAAAGTCAACTCGACTCTTGGATGGAAAAACATTTGGAAATATCCCATCATGGTCTGAGCATTAAAAGATTAAAACATTTCTATTTTCATAAACATTGCATCATTTTGTTCTGTCCGAATTACATGGTTCTCAAACAGTATATCTCCGAGGGGAATCATTTTTACTCACTTTATCTTAAAAAACATGGTATAATCAAGTGTATTATGTTTTTATTACTCCTCGGAGCAAACCGTGAAATTTGAAGCATCTAAACAGCATCATTTTTTGCGAAAAACCAGCGGAAACAGATGCTGCCGAGGGACAACTGCCAACACAAACAGTGAGAGAAGGACGCAGCTTCGGACGCTCCTACAAATAAACCCAGAAGTTCAGATGCCTTCGGGTCCCTCGAGGAGGTCAGTGACTTTTCTGACAAATGTTTGTTGGGTTTCTGCTGTGAATATGTCACAATCGGCTGCAGAGTAATGCACTTCATACGAGCAGCAATAACTTTAGACTTTATTATTGAAGAAAGGTGTTGATACTTGGCTAAAGGGAGCATTTCATTCTCAAGAACTAAAACTCCCAAGAGATGTTATGATAAATTATTTATAAATCAATTCCAGTAAAACAACACAAAAACAAAAAGAAGACAGTAAAAAAACTAAAGAAAGCTTGAGTTAAAGGCTCCACGCTGCATCTTTGTGGCACATTCTTTTTTATATTTAACAATCAAGCTGCCACCTACAAATTGCTATAATCACATTAAATTGGCATTATTCAATTGCTGTAATTTTCTGTTAGAGTTTCTGTTTAGCTGTACCAGGATGAAGCTGGTCATTTTTTATTACTTCTACTTAAAAAAGGAATATTTAAACACTGATATAAACAGATCACCATCAAAACTTGGGAAAACTCATCTTTGTGCTTCCCCAGAATAAACATTTCCACCTTTGTTTATCTTTATTTGAGCATAATTTTGGAAAAAAAAAAGTGGGTAAAGGGTAAGTTCACAGAAACTCGTCTTTATTCATCGTGAACGACGTCGGAGGAGGTTCTTGTAAACAGTTCAGAAGAAGAAGAATTTGTTTTGTGATGTAACTGTACATCCTGTCGTCTCCCCAGCGATGTCTGCGAATGGAGCTCATGATGCTGGATGTTTCTGTGACTCCATAAATGTCAAGGTCAGAGCAACAAATATTAAAGTAACATCGACATTTGAAAGATTTAGTGACACCTAGTGGAGAGGCACTGAAATATGAAGATAACATAACATATAACAGTGCATTTGTGTGATCTAATTGTAAATAATTGTGAGTTTTGACCCTTTGAGGCTGCTGTAGTTTGTTGAGGGAAGTAACCTATAGTACGACAACATTAGAGTCAGGTATTTCCCAGTTTAAATGTGAAATTTGGTTTAGAAACAGATGTGATTGGTTGGTTATTTACAAAACGATGCCACACTTGTCCAGTTGTGTTGAAGAAGAGTAACTCCGTGCCTGTAAATCAGTGAAGCAGCAGTAGTGTCTGAAGCTGATGTTTCCAGATGTTAATTGGTGATGGTTCATCTGCCTTTTGCTCATTTGCACCTTTTTTTCTCTCCATTTTGCACTTTTCATTTGTGTTAGTTACACTCCAGAATGAAGTGTGACACGTCTGACTTGTTTCCTCTCAGACCGAGGGTCCCTGAACACAACACAAACAATGTGGTAATGGACAGAAAACCATCTGAGACTTGCTCTTTGACGACTCTTTACTCCAGTGACCTTCTCTAGTTTTACACAATTATATCTTTGTAAGTTAATCATGCACTGCACTATTATAAACATGGCTCTAATTTGAATACCTTTGATGCTAATTACAGTATTTTGCAGTGTTTTCCTTATCCTATGTATTTATTTATCTTGTGTTATTTAAGAAAACTCTCAAAAAAGTGATTCATTTGCAGATCAAAGCTGAATGAACTTTGGTGTTGGACTGCTTTAACTGTTAAATGTGGTGAGAGTGATTCTAAATGTTCACGTTTCGTCTTGCCAGGTTGTTTTCCACATTCTTAGTGTAAATAAGTGTGTTTGTAAAGGCCACAGGGTTCAATAAAGGTTAAATGTAAAAGAATGTAGGTTAAAAGAAAGACATAACAGCACATATGCACCCAGTTAGTTTTTAGTCAAATTAATGCTCCTGAATTTTCAAGTAAACTGTGCTGCTTTTTCACCGTTTTCTTCCTGCTCCACACCTTCAGCTCGTTGGTCAGAAGGATTGTTTCTAACCTCCATCTGGTTTAGTTTCCGCAGAGATCTACCTTGAAATAATCCAGCTTTTTGGTAGAAAACATCTTGTTAAATGTATTGATAAAACAAATGCACACTTTGGAAGAACCAAATGTGAAGGTGTGATGTTGTCCTAGTCTCGCCCTGGGTTTCCTCCAGATTAAAATAGCATCTGTCTGCCTTTGTGAAACCTCGTGTTTGAGAGCGACAGTCTCATGTGGAGCAGAACATGCCTAATCTACCGTGAGAGCGAAGGAGCGAGCAGAAAAACTAGAAGTCACACTGAGGTTTATTCAGAGACAAGTGTTGGGTGGTGCTCCACACTGAGCTGCTGCAGACCATGGCTTTAAAAGAAAAAAAAATAAAAACTTTTATTTTCTAGCTGCTCTGTAGGCGCCAAGATTTTATTAAAAGCTTTTGTGCATTTTGTCCCTCTGGTTTAGGTCATATAATTGCTCTTTTTTTTAACATAAATGTCTAATAAAATCCAGATGCAGTGATTCTGGTTTGAGTTTGAACTTTTCAGACATTAATCATTTCTTTACACACAAGTCACTTTAGATAAAACCCAAAGAGCTGTGACATGTGACGAGTATGAAAGAAAACAAAGGTGCTTTAACCAGGTTCCTCAAGTAAATGTATTTCACTATTACTATTTAAAACTGCTGTGTACACAATATACTTTTCAACAAGAACAAATCTAACAAATGGAGTCTTTGTCCTCGAGTTCTGAGTCAAGACTTAAAGATTCAAGTCCAAACTCATATACTTCAAGTCCTTTCGAGTCAGCAACACTAAGATTATGGTCAAATTAAACTGATGAAGGCTTCTAAATCTGTAATTGTTCAACAAAAAAATGATAAAGCAAATGCTCAGCCCTGATGAAATGAACTGTTTCGTTTACACTTTTGATCTTTTTATCTTTGAGAGAAGCGTCAAGTCTTTTCAGAGACTCAAGTCCAAGTCCAGTTCCAAGTCTTTTTTTACATTTTCTCAAATCAGAAGTCATCAAATGTGACTCAAGTCCACACCTCTGGATATTATAAACTCTGAGTGATAAAACTGATCATTATAACTATTCAAACGATCTATAAGAGACATAAACACAGGAATCCTATGTAATTTTGCAGCCGTGCAGTCTCATTTTGGGTTCACAGCCTGAATACTTCCACAGAGTCCTTTAAGGAGCGTCTAGATCTATTCCCAGTCTTATATGAGGTCTGTCACCAGGTCTTCATGAGGCTAATGCGGTTCACCTCACTCTCAAACACTGTGGGAATATGGAACAGTTGACCAGACGTTTCCCATCGCCTCGGTCCTGTCAGTCTGTGGTTAACTCTAGATAAATCCCAATTGAGTCTGATTATTACTGAAATATGCCACAGACAGTAATTGTATGCTTTATTTGGAAAAAGACCAAATGCAGAATTAAACCCAGTATGTTGTTTATAAACCTCGATCAGATTCAGAACATTGTCTTATTTGGAGTAAAAGTAAAGTCAGTAAAAGTAAAAACCAACCACGTACCTTATGTGGACTTGTGCTTTTCCCTCCAGAGATTTCTATTAAAGCTTCGGCACAAAATAACAGTCTGATTTCTCTCTTTGGACTCTGAGGCTAATGGTAACGGTGACCTCTGTTGTCAATCAGCTGAAATAAACAAGTCAAAGCATAATTTTGGACTTAAAAAAAGATATTTCCCAAAGTAATTATTGTAGGAAAACACTGCAAAAACAAACTCAGTGGAAAGAGATTACAGTTTGCTGTAAAAATTCAGGAGCAATATCAGTTTTTTATGACATTTACAGATGTTCAAAACAGTAAATGTCTGTCTCTTTCCTGCAGCAGTGCTCAGTTTGTCCTCATGGGGGCAGCACTGGCTTCAAAGCAACATTAATAAACCCATTTTTTCAAGAATTTACTGCACAATTCCTGTATTTTCCGGCGCGCCTCCAGGACCTTGCCCTGCAGATGGATCCTCATGAGATTTTGTTTATAAACTTACGAAAATCCATCTTGAACTGCTCCAAACAAGAAAGGTTTGAAGATGTAGTGACTGTTTCATCATTGATAAAACTGGAGTTACTCACAGATGATAAATCCAATCGCCGACTTTGCACAAATTGTTCCAAAATAAAGATTCACATTTAAAGCTACTTTATTTATGCTTTTTATTCTGATATGAAATAATTTGAATATTAAGTACAAGCCAGCTGCAAATTCATTTATTCTTTTTTTCTACTGTTTGATCTGTTTTACTTCAATGTATTTATTTATTTCATGTTACTTTATTGTCACATTTTTATTCATAAACAAAACAGTATTAAGCAGTTAGTTTTTGTGCTGACGACACTTGTGCATTTTCTTTCCCTTTATTTAAGTGAAAAGCTCATTTTTAGCACAATATTTGGACACTCCTCTGTTGTCCATTTTAATTTAACTGAGTGCACTCGTCTAATTTGTGAAGCCGCGGTGAAAAGTGGTTTAAATTCAGAGCCTGTTGCACCTGTCGACCGGTCGCGCTCCGGTTTGTTTCCTGAAGCTCTTAACACCTGCTGCTTATCATCTCATTATCTCCCTGTTCCTCTGGATAATCAAGCTGACGACACCTGTGCAGCTCAACACATTTTGCAGTAAACCTGAGAGCAAACTAAACCGCAGGATCTTTTCTTTGTGCAGGATCTCATCAGAACTGACACTAACATTAGGAAAGAGTGACCAGGTCTAATATGGCCAGATTTAATAAGAAACAAGCTGAACTTTTCACATTGTAAGAGTCTCAATATCACTGATCATTTGTGTTTTTTAGTTTGTTTTTTCTTTTAAATCCAAATCACCTTATGGAGAGTCACACTGTTGTCTCTAAGCTCTTAATGATCAGTATTTGAAGAAGACGATTGCAAAAAAGACAGACATTTGTACACAATAGTTCTGGTGGCTTATGCACAAGAAGATTTACTCTTTGAAAATGATAAAAGTAGAAGTAAATTGTCAGAAAAGCACAGTTTCAGTCAGAAGCTGCTGTAGTTTTGCAAATAAAGCGAGAGAGAACACATACAGATTGAAATACGACGTGAACTCAAATAAAGAAATGCAAGAAAAGGTCTGAAAGTGTAACTATTTCTATTTCTTTTTGTGCAAAAACAACATTGAACTGCTTCATTTTTTACTATTAAGACTATTTGGAGAAGATCTTGCATGTATTTCATCATTTTGATGAATTGGAATATGGTGTAATTATTGTAATCAGCAACATCAGCAGTGATTATTTTATCGTTAAGAGTTTGAGAGGTTTGCGTCGGGGAAAATAACCAGTTCCAAATAGAAGCAGAGTGAGGTCAGCAGCATGATGTTTAATGGAGGGATTATTGCAGCTTCTTCTCAAAGTCCAAACACCACCGACCTGTTTCTATCTGACGTTGATAGAAGAGTATAGAGTGGTTTTATTATAATTCATCTTTTATTATTTTATTCAACTCATTTCGAATCATACTGTGTTGTGGTTTGGTCTGATGAAGGTTTATGAGCTTATTATTGATTAAAGACGCCATTAAAACGTCTTATTTTTATGACATCACACATGATAAATGTAAATAAACTGCAGATCTGTGTGAAAACATATTATATTACAATGACGTGCTGTTTTGATTCAATTCTAAACAAATGGGAGAAGACAAAAGTGGTTATTTTATCTGCAACTAATCAGAAATGACAGTTCAACAAATAACAAAACAAAATTTGAACGATGTGTGCAAACCATCTGCGTTTTCCACAAAATAAAGACGTAAATAATGGAGAAGCAGGAAAAAGCGATAGAAAAATTCAAAATAAATCTTAAACAGACAGTAACATTAAAATATTTTGTAGGATAAACAGTGTAGTGTAATTTAAGACACCTTTTTCTTTAGCTTTTCTTTCAAATCTTACATTGAAAAAAGGTTTCAGTGGAAAAAAACAGTTCTTAAAATCTAAATCCAAAAAAAAGTTGAATAAATTCTGTCAAAAATAAGCTTTGTTTAAAAACACTCTCACCTCTCGTACCTGTTTCCAGTTTTCACCTGCTCCACTTTTATTTTAAACCCTGTCAACAACACAGACTATTTACCCCGGGACAGGACACCAGAAAACAAATATTGACCCTAAAGCGTAGAGACACGTTACTCAACACTTTCACTCTGATGTTTACGTTCACCTCTGACTTTTTCAGAAACACATGTCTTGCTTCTCCTTTAAACTCAGAGATAGCGCTGTAAAGACATTAATCGCGGAGCCCCGCGGTGTTGACTGTCCGGACTGTCTCCAGACGTGTCTCGGAGGGTTGCGTACGTGCTCGCTCTCATGTGAGATCGCATCAGAGCAGCGCACGGTCCTGGAAGGGCTTAATGAGCAGGCCCTGCAGCTGGAGGACGTGTTTAGCGATAAGCAGGTTAGCGCTGAATGAAGCCAGGCTTTAACAGCTGCAGGCAAAGAACAAAAGATCTGTTTCACCAACAGGTTCTCTGTTCAATGATGTTCTGAGTAAATTACACACAAATAAAACAGTTTTCCTCTTAGTTCTGGAAAAATCCGTATAAGATTTCTGTAAGGGACTGAGATAAAGACACTTAATTAAAGCCAGCTAGCATCTAAAGCAGCTGTTGTTGTTAAAGTTGTCAAAGTGTCCAATGATCAAGACAGGACTATCTTTATTCACTGAAGTTATAAGAGAGTAAACATCAGCAGGAAAGGCCCCGTATCGTTAGGGCCCCTCAAAGATAACTCATTACATATAAATTAGAGTTAATTTGCAATAAAAAAGTGTATATTCCTCAAATGCAAAGATTAAAAATGCTTTTGTTTGTGTCTTTTTCACTAAATTACAAACTAAATAAACACATCTTCTTGTCGTTCACAGATTTCTAAAAGTAGCCTTTGGGGAAATGAAAGCATAGCAGTTTTTAAAGGAGCTGTCATGTTGTGAAGCCCTAACCATCTGCTCTTTCCACAAAACTGTAATTAACTGTTGCGAACTTTACACAGTTTTTTTTAGCACCGTTAATTCTTCAGATTCATCGACAGAACGCCCCGATCCTGCAAAAACAACTCACGCAAACAGATTGAATGGTACAAAACATAAATGTCATCGGATAAATCTCCTGTTTTAAATGCATTCGATGTTTGAAATACTAATGGCCTTTTTCAGTTCTCTGTTCCTTCTTTTAGCCACAATTCACCACAATTTAGATGATGACTGTAAAAAGTGACCGTACTTTGGACAGAGGAAGGTTGAAATGAAATTTAAAAACCTCTTTTTATCATCCTATTACAACAAATAGAGGACGGTCTATGTTCTTTAATATGACATCGTCCTAATAAATGTCCTAAGATCTTACTCAGATTCTCCAAACATTGTCCCATCGTTGATCCAGCTTAGTCTGTGACCTTTTTAATCCTTTTCCAACTCTTTTTTCAACAAGTGAGGAATATTGTTCATCTGTTTAATGCAAACTTTGACAGTGGTTACTCTTGTCGTATAATTCCTTTAGTTTAAACAAATAAAGAAAAGAACTTTACTGTTATTTGAGTAAACTTTAGTTACTCTGATCCAGCAGCGAATGGTGAGGGCAACAGTCTTGTCTCTGTTTTATCCTCGTTGTTCTGGGTTTAAAGTTCCTGTTTGATGTAAACGTCCTGTTCTCGGTTATTTTCTGAGCAGCTCAGTGTACGCAGAGCCTTCCTGGTCACATTTTCACAGAACAAATCTGAAGACAAACTGGATGGAAGTGCTCAGCGTGATTGGACCTGACGTCTTGTTTTCCCACAGACTCCGCTCTTACTCTTCTCCAGAATCTGTCTCGTCGCATTATGTTTGTGTCTCATCTTGTCCTGCTCGTCCTGTTTTCAGTTTGTCCAGATTTCTGTCGTCCGTGTGGGCTTCAGACTTTAATCAAACCGTGTCGAAGTGAATGTCGAGTGTAGACTGAGGTTTACATGTCACACTTCACACTTCGAATTAGTTTTGGGGGTTTATTTGTTTGTTTTTTTCAACCAAACGTGGCCAGTTCACACGCTTCCTGAAAGTCTTGACGTCCAAACTAAAGCTGCATCCACACTTTTCTGCATCTTTTTACAATATGCACACAAATAAAAATTCATAATTGTGTTAAAAATCAGTAAATCATTAGTGAGCACTTCTAATGAGTCAGAAAAAAGTGCAATGTTGACTTTGGTAACCTTAAAAACTTGCGGTTGTGCTCAATATTTAACAGACAACTGATCACATTATCCTTTTCTTTTATAACATATTTAATTATTCTTTTTTTAGACCACTTACCACCAATAATAACCATGCAATCACATCATAGACAACCTAATATAAACCTTTATATTAGGTTAAACTTATATTAACGTGGCACAAACTTTTGCACCTTCATTTGTTTGTTGTAAATGTCCTGTCAGCACTTTCACATAATTCATTTTACGTTGTAATCGATTCGAAAATCAAGAAATGAACCGATCTTTGGATAATTTCATATTAACCACAGCCTCTCAGTCTCTCTTCATTTTCGACGACACAAACAGCTTCTTTCCACTCGCGTCTGCTGCTGCAGCTTCGTCCCTTTCTCCTCGACTTTTTCTGCAGAGGTTCAATACTTGAGGCTGACGCAAAGTCTCATCCTCCGCTCTTACTGCACCACACAGGTATGCTGTCCTTCCAAACCAGGAGAGGAATTTAGCCAAAAATGGTCAAACCGTCACCAACGAGCAGAAGGGATTACCAACAGAAGATAACACAGACTTAGTTCAGCATAGCTAAGATGTCAGCAAAGATAAACCCATTAGCAGTGCTTAGAAATACTGCTCTCAACTAATCCAGCTGTATATTAAAGACGGCAGAATAATCACTAAAAGCATTTTATTGAAGCTGCCCAACGTCTGAAGCTGCATTAGTGTTGTAGTCCAGAAAACCAGGTCAGAGTCAAGTCAAGACCAGTAGATTTTAATGCATTAAATCAAAACTAAGATTCAGAAGCATTGCTAAAAAAGTCCCTAAAGACGTCTGATTACATAAGAAATGAATAAAATGCATATTCATCCGTGTTAAATGAATTAAAAGGCAATTAAACAAAGTCTGTGTTTACTTCTGTTGTTCCACATCTCACAGTTCTCCTTTTTGAACAGCTATGGAAGCCCTGCAGGGACACGCTGTTGTCTGAAGAAAAAGGTCGAATGGTGATTACTTTTTGGACTTTTGTGTCAGTCCTGCTCAGGAATATGGAGCGTTAAATGTCTAAAGAGTTTTATTTTGATGCAATTTTACACAAGACACGGAAATAATCACTGAGACATATTTAACACAGTGTTCACATCTGGTTTTGCAAAAATAATGTCCTTTATTTATTTATTTATTTATTTATTTATTTACACATATAGCTATAGCATGATACAATAACGTAATATCCAACAATAACAATAATAAGACTGAACATATAAATGTGAGGTACAGTGCTGAGTAAAAAAAAAAAAAACTTAAACTGAAATCAAGCCATTTTCTTCATTGCATTAAAAATTTAATCAAATTATAAAGAATTATATTGAAAAGACTGCTGCGTTAGAAATGAAAACTCATGTTATAATATACTTTAATAAAATAATAGAGAAAATAAAGAGCTGCCAGGCTTTATTTGAACACATTATCGTTTTTTTTTGTCATTTTAAGGTATATTCCTGAGTGTGGTCTTATCATATTTTAGAATAATCTCATCTGTTTTAATTATAGTCTTTTTAATAGATATATTTGCAAAGACAGACTGACACATGAGTCTTGAGTTAGAAATGTGTGAACCTCAATGTGATGCTATTTTTACCCAAAACTGAAGCAGGAAACTAATATTTGTGCATTTCTGACTTTGTAGATGTCTCACAAACTGCTCATGTCCCAAATGTATTTCTCTTGGAGTAAACCTGAAAGCTGCTGCAGTAAAAACACTCAACGAAATACGCACTGTTTACACAACATCTCGAGTCTGAATAATTCACTTTAACTGGAACGTCTAAGCACTTTGGCTTTTCAAAACAAATGCTGGAGGTGAATTAAATTACGTTTAAAGATGATTTAGTTTAAAAAGCCTTTGATTTGCCCGAGTCTCAGTCTTCGTTTTTCATCTTTAAACCCAACACTGTCCCTGTCGGAGATTACAGACGTTGATTAGAATAAAAATGTAATCAGAGAAATAAAAAAAGAGTTAAAAAAAAGGTGAATGAGTTTGAAACAATGCATAAAGCTGTGTTCAAGCAGCTCCACGGCGTGACAGACTGGACAGATGTTTGTTTGTTTGTTGGTTTGTTTGTTTGTTTGTTTGTTTGTTTGTTTGTTTGTTTGTTTGTTTGTTTGGATCCCCATTAGCCTTAACAATGGCTACTCTTCCTGTGGTCCTTGTCCTGAAAGAAAAAATTATAAATATACATCAAAAGTCTACAATACAGTGGTTACATAAAGGTATCACCCAATATACAGAATAATTACAACATGACTAAAACCACAATTTCATTTTAATTAATAAATTAAAATGTTTCAACAGAATTCTTTTAAAAACTTTAGTGTGTTTTGCATTTCTCTCAGTCCTGAAGACCCTATAAACCACTCTCCAGGGACGTAAGAAAGAGTCATGCTGAGATTTACAACATTAACAAATCACAAATCGGTGGATTTTGAGTTTTAATGTCTTTATAATTGTGTGATTGAAAGCTGTATTGATCCATTCCTGTAATCGGTAACGCTCCAACATGTTCCAAAAGGTTCAGATTTTCTTTTTTGTCTGAGAAGTTCTTACCCACTGATTGAAAGATCACGCAGCGTTTCCAAAAATGAATCTATTTGTAACATAGACATTCTTCAAACTTACTCATTTCATCTTTTTCAGACCAGAAGCTTTCCTAATGTCTGATCAGTTATAGTTCCACTTGCTCCAAAGTCCTACCGACCAATCATAAGCGTTTATCTAAAACAGGCTGGTCTCAATGATGCTTAATTTGACTGATTGGTTAAATGTGTGTTTTATTGTGTTCAGAGGCAGTTTATTCTATGTTCACTGTTCCTGCCTCTTGGAAAACAAACTCAGATAAACAGAGACCAGACTCATTATTTATATGGAGTAAAAGATTCAGGATGGACATGCTACTTTTTTGTCGATTGAGAAACGAATACACTGAGAAATGTTCTACTTTTTCATAAACGTTCTTGATGAAACTAAAAGCTTTACTTTTCTGAACATTTACTTCCTCAAAACTTTGAGTTAAATGCTTTAAACTTATCTCCAAACTCCTCGATCGTATGAACTTTCCGCCGTGTCACTTTTATTTCCTCCAAATGGATTCGTGATTGAGGCATTATTATTACATATTTCTGCAGGAAACGCAGCACAATAACTGTTCTCTGGGTTGAAATATACAATCATTTGCTTTTATGAGTCGGATGCGTTTTTGTGCTTTTTCAGAACAGCCTGAGCGTTTGGCACGTGTCCAAACCCGTGTGTGTTCTGGTGCGTTACAAGCTCACATTGAAAAGGTTAATATGAGCGCTGGGTCTGAATGTGTGCAGCTGTCTCTCTGACTGTGGGTCGGGAGTCGAGATCACATCTAATCACACTTTAACAATGACAGAAATGTACAACCAGGCATTGATCACACTTGTGTCTGATGAGGCTCTCGGTGTAACGTTTAAGGACAGTTCTCATCAAAAGGTTAAACCAAGTCCTCACCAACATATACTACATATATTTTTAGTCAAAGATGTGTTGTTTTCCTCTGAACATTAGCTACATCAGGGTTTGCTGAATCCTGTGTTTTTTGGGAGAAGATCAAACTATAAAGTCCTCCTTATGCTGGACTTTTCCCCTTTGACCTTTTATCATCAGGATCAGAGACCAAAACCATCAAAAAACCTAATTATCTAGATGTGTTTGCAATTTAGATTTGTCTGATCGCAGCTGGAACAAGACACTTATTAGTTTTAGTTTGACTGAGGCAGTAAGTACTCAGCTCAAGTCATTGAATAATGAGCATTAAACAAGAATTACAATTCTATTGAACTACTGTTGTTCAATAGAACTACTGTATAATTTATATTATTGTCTAATTTACACTGAAATTAATGGATGTACAATTTCACACAAAACATATCTGAAGAACTAGTTTATTTTGCCTTTTTCTCCTGAATCACATCGATGCATTTCACTGAAACTGAAGATAACTGTATCTGTTCAGAACAACTTCATCATAAAGTTATAAGGTTTTAAGGTAAAAATAAAGAGTGGGTTGAGTAATGATTCTTATTGACTTTTACAACAGAATATTGGATTGGAATTAGTAGTACTTATTATACTTTACTATTACTCTACAATATGTTAAATGATGATACATTACATTATATATAATGGGGTTTTTGTTGTTAGATAACCCTGAAAACTCCCCACGTTTTGAGATAAAAACCCTTTAACAACGTAATAAAGAGTCTTCAAGTCCAAGACACTGATCTGTTCTATTTTCCTTCATGTTGTGATTCTTTTTTAAAGCTGATTTCTTTCAGAAGTGGTTTGTTTGATTAGTTTCACTCTGTTCTAAGGTCGTTAATAGTGATTAAAGCTGATTAGAACAGAAACCCACAGTGGACACGGTTATAATTAGACACATTTTTATTTGTG
>CM072151.1:3011345-3042074 GCA_036850595.1 Rhyacichthys aspro
AACAGAATATTTATTTATCTGGTTGGTGTGTGTTTTATTATTTTTAACATTTATCCAGGGTCTTGGAGATGATCCATGCTGTTTTATGGATTATACTTTGACAATTAACTACTCGGCTAACACATGACAACAATTCACTCTCACATTCTTTCACAAACAATGAGTAATTTAGATTCAACCATTCTACTTTCTTTTAATCTGTAGTCATTCAACTTGTTTCACTGTAAAGCACTTTGGGAGAGTATTCAGTCAAATTCCACTCCATTTTCATCAATAATAGTAATTAAAATGAGTTCAGATATGTTTGCTCACATACATCTACATAATTAAGTACCTTAATATATAAAAACAATAGAGTTATAGCATGATACGTGGTTATACAAAGCTATAAACACTGGTTGTTTTATATAAACTCCCATCGTATTAACCATAATCACTAGAATATTACCTCTTTATCATCATCTGTCCAACTATAGGCTTGATATTAACAGAGCCACTTCTTCAGATAAACTCAGATCAATAATATCTGGATTAATTAGCGTTAGCCAGTCTGCTGCTAACAATAATCATTCAAATAGGCACTTAAAGTCAATTACTATAGTCTTTTGTATGTTTGTTCTTATGATTATAATGGAAAGAACATTGCCTGATACTGAGGTTTGAATGTGTGACGTAAGGGGTTATGACATGAAAAATTACATTTCATTTCAAGTAACATTATTTATTCAGTGGGAAGTGCCATTTTTTTGTTGCAGCACAGGAGCAAAAGTGCAGAAAACAACCCCAGCAAACATCAGTCCTCATAAAATATGAATTATAGACTTGGCAACATTTGTTATTTTAGTGAGAATGAATTTTAGTCAGACCAGAACAATAATAAAACTTTTACTCTGTAGATGGAAAATAAAACTAAAGGTATTTTCAAAACATAAACCGATCAAGTCTTTGCTTTTTGAATTATCCCTGAAAACATGTCTCCCTGTATTTCATTCATTCTACAAAAGTAACACAACCAAATTAAACTTTGTTCCACTTTCCAAACTCCTATCTTTGTAAAATAAGTCTTTTTACCCCGTCTGCACCCCTGGGGTACATTGCCATTTTGCTGAAATTGTAAAAGTTTATCCTATTTTCCACTTTTATAATCAGAGAAGAACAGGTAAAAGGCGATATATTTTCTTGTTGTCTCAAAAGTGTGGCGTTTAAAAGCTCCAGCGCAGTACTGTGTCATTATATCCTCTGTAAAAATAGCCCCACACCAGCCTCTCAGTCATAATTACAGCCTTTCTCTTGGATCACAAATCGAACCCGTAATAAGAACAGAACTCTCGAGACCGCGATGGAAACGGAGCGATAAAAACGGGATAAATGGAGTAGAGCGGAGATAAAACATGTCGGAGTGAGCAGAGGTTATTGGAGGAGGAGGTCAGGAAAACTCAGCTGGTTCCCTTCAGGCCATTGCTCCCGGTTTTGAGTCACTTAAGAGCAGCCCCAGAGGAGTTCGGATTCACGCAGACACATGCACCGCGGCCTCCAGGGGCTTTTCGAACCGCCCCGAGACACGTACACCAACACAAGAGCATGAGAATACGTCCACCACTGTACTTCTGAGTTCCAGCTACGCACTTTCCACACACACCGCCTCATTAGCACGTTCATATGACTTCATGAAAACTACCCTCTGGGATTAAAGGGACTAAACTCTAACTGTGTAATAGGTTTGAAGGGTTAGAGATGGATCGGGACGGTGGAAAAAGTGCTTCGGTTTGGGCGTAAAGACTATTTTTAGTCAGATTTCTTGGTGGAAGTTATTCAATTTGGAAAATAAAAGCAATTATTGGACTTAGGAAAATTCAATTTAGAGCAAGATTGCATTATGTTTGAGTCAGAGCTTCTTCAGAAACAGAAGAATAAATACAAATCCTTCCAATCAATCCATTTAACATCACTTTGAGTCTGTTCCTCTGATCTACTGCAGGTCACTGTCATCATTTATTTATTAATACTTGATTGTTGCATGTATTTGCCTCAAAAAAAAAAACAAAAAAAAACGTTTTGGCTCCCAATGATCACAAAACCAATGTATTTATTACTTGTTTTTATTTATTACTTGTTACTTGTTTTCCAGGAGATTATGGAAGTGCACTACATTGTTGATCTTATTTATCTTAATTATTTTTTCTGTTTATTTTTAAGCTATTTATTTATCCGCTTGAATATATTATTTATTTTAAGGAGAATTCACTGTTTTGTTCAATAAATCCAACATTTTTCCAAAGTCAGTGAGTAATCGTGTAAAATAATAGTGATTTCAATAATGACCAAAATAATTGTGATTATGATTTTTTCCATAATCGAGCTATTTGCATCTGTTGTTTAAAAAAACTCAGACGTCTACCATTTTTAATCAACTACAATTTCTTGAGGAGAAAGTTTAAAGATTCTGTTGCAAAAACCCTTTACGTCTCCATCTGCTGTGTCTGTGGTAACGTACATTTGAAAGTCCGAACATGTACGTGCGTGTGTCCCGAGTGACGAATGTGAAGGTCACGGCCCAAACTCTTCGTTTCTCCCGTGACTCGTGCCTCGTCCCGTCGCACGAGAATCACCGTGGCCTTTTCATCGAGACCAGAGACATTTCGCTGGAGACGTAATGAGTCGAGAGGGTGCTGCTTTTTCTCACCTTCGGATTTGATCAGAAGACTGAGCGACTCCTTCCACTTCTCCACCTCCGCTGCTGTGGGACCCCTAGAACACAAGAGGAATAAAAAAAGATTAAATACAGCATCAAATATAAAATGTGCTTCACAGACACAGAATAACATGAAATAGATGTGGTCCAAAATAAGAAATAGATACAGTTATATGTTATCACGCATTCTTTTCTTTCTTTTTTTATTATAGTGGCATAAAAACAGTGATGTCAAAATGTTATACTTTGTCCTAAACTTTTTTTCAATAATAATAATAATAATGCGTAACTTTTCTCGTACAACAGCAGGACTTCATCTGAATCAGGACTAAACCAGGATTAAATCAGTATTAAACAAAAGTAAACCTGTTTTTTTACTCAAGTCCATTTCTAAAACCTCTATCCAAGAATAACCCAGGACTAGAACAGGGACTAACCTGGACTAAAACAAGGATTTGTGCTGCACCAACACCTCATTGGCACTAAACCAGGATTTAATCAAGACTACATTTGGACTGAGCACAAAACAAAAAAAAAAAACAGACATAATCCAGGGTTATAAGTCTAACTAACCCCTAAAATAAACCCAGGTCTAAACAGGCACTAAATCCAATCAAAACCAGGACTAAACCAAAGGACAAACCAAGCCTGGACTAAAACAAAGATTCTGTTCTACACCAGGAATCACAGCTGGTGATAAACCAACTCTAAATATGGACTCAATCATCACTAAACCAAGTAATCCATAACTACTTCTGTATAAAGCTATAATCCTAACCCACACAAATAAAGCTAGTTCACCCCAGCACCAAAACCAGGACTAAACTGTAAAAAAGAATGATTTGGAGCACACCAGGACTTAATTTAAACTCAATTAAACCAGCACTAAACCAGGACAAATCTAGGACTAAAGCAAAATTTTACCAAGATCCAAAACCAAGGACTAAATCTAGAAAAACAACAACTTGATGTGACACTAACAACTCAACTCAACTGACACTAACCTAATACTAAACAAAGACTAAACCACGGCTATAATCCTAACAAAAAACATAAAATAAACCTGGACTAAACCAAGAAAAAGACTAGTCTAGTACAAGAATAAGCCTAAATCAGAGCTATAATCCTAATGAAACTAAATAAACCAGCACCAAACCCACTTTAACCAGGACTAAACCCAAAATCTAAATGACACAACATAAAAACAGCACCAATTCAACATGTTTAACTCTGTCCTTGGTCCAAAGTGCATTTATTTTTGCTTTTCTTCTTCTTATTCTTATTGGAAAACACTTCTAAAAAACACTACACCCTTCAGTGAACACACTCCATGCTCCTGCTGTTCCACTGATGACTACCACAGGCTCACAGTCAATATACTATGGTTTCTAAGGGATTCACCCACGCAGAAAACACTATTAGAAGTCATATGGCATTTACACAACGTATTCTCTTATAACAGCAGTAAGGCAAATAATTAATACCACCCTCTTGAGATTATACTCATGAAAACTCATATACAAGGTGTGTGCTAAAACAATTAGATTGGGGTTAAGCCGCACTGAAGTGAGGCAAATTAGTATTGATTTGTTTGTAATGATCGGGAGAAGAGTCTAATTTAAAAGAAAAATGTCAAGGGAGTGTTTTTGTGGATAATAAAGTAGCTGTGAGACCGGATTTAAGACCACACGAGGAGAATGGGATTAAAGCAGGCATGAAAGGGTTTGAATCAGAGGCTGTGACGTAAATCAGTCAAATACAATAAATAAATGCAGACAATAAAACAGTTTATTTAAATTTAATGGATTTAGATTCAGAAAACAACTACTTTAATGGGACTAGGGTTCGTACAGGAGCTTGAAATCCTTGAAAATGCTCGTCTGTACGTGTGGCTATAGGTCAGTGGTGTCAAACTAATGTCAAATTCAATTTTAAATGTGAGATTTCATCTTCATTTGAGTCTTACAAAAGTTATCACACAAACAATATTTTCCTCCTTTTATGGAAACTGGTTTTAGTTGGATTTGAACAGGTTTTAGATGGATTTTAACAGGTTTTAGATGGATTTTAACAGGTTTTAGATGGATTTGAACAGGTTTTAGATGGATTTCAACAGGTTTTAGTCAGATTTGAATTGATTTTAGTCAGAATTTAACAGGTTTTAGATGGATTTGAACAGGTTTTAATAGGTTTTAGTCAGATTTTAACAGGTTTTAGATGGATTTAACCAGGTTTTAAATGGATTTGAACATGTTTTAGTCAGATTTCAACAGATTTTAGATGTATTTCAACAGATTTTAGTCAGATTTGAACAGGTTTTAGTTAATTATCTTTATCTTTATCGTTGCAAAAATTAAATCCATCTAAAACCTGTTCAAATTCAATAAATAAAACCTAGTCCCAAAAATATCACCTTCTAAATGTATTGAAGGGCCACATAAAACATTGCAAAACATGAAAACACACCTTGAAAGTGCTTGAAAAGTGCTGGAATTTGAACTTAGAAAAGGTGTAAGAACCCTGTGGTCGTTATGAGAACCTCAGTCTCCAAAAAATAGTCACAAATAACCTTCCAGCTCGACATCTTTTTCTTCGTCCATCTTCCTTTCATCATTTCTACAGCTGCCCACAGAGGTCTTGATCTGCACTCAACACAAACTGAGCGGTGCTATTTTCTTTACCAACAGGCTTTTTGTTTTCGGAAATAGATGTTGATAAAAGCTGCTTTATAATTAACCTGCACTGAGGGTGAGTATTATATATAGACAAAAGGTTTCCTAAGGTAACAAAAGCCAGTTCTACATTTCTATCCCATGTTTAAAGAAGTAGGGTAAGACATAAACTGCATTTAATACTCATTACAATTTTAGACTTTGATAAACTTCATTGAACCATGAAGAAAATTGCTTGAATTTTCACAGAAACAAGTGATTTTGTGAAATATTTTGTGTCAAATACAACGAACTTTGTGGGGAACTGTTATTTGTTGTTGTAATGATGCAAAAATGGAACTTCCAGGAATAAAAATAAATAGTAGGCGTTCAAAAATGTAGAAATCTGGCCTTCAGCTACGATCTTTTTACTGCGAGCACAAACCTTTTCTAATGTTCTCCGCAGATTATTCAGTGAGTCATACATAAACCTCTATTGAATCCAACAGATGGAGGTGGAACCCAAGAGTTCAACAGAAAATAGAGCAATCGAGCCATAAATCAATAAAAACAATCCTCTTTTTTACCGACTGACTGTCAAAAGCTGAACAAATACATGAACAGCTCCATAAACTCAGTAAAAGAGAGACAAGCTGTGAGTTAATTTCATTTTAAAACATTTTCACACATACATTTCAGCTGGAAATATAATAAACTCAACGAAACTTTACTTCACATTTCATTCAAACTGCAGTAAACATATTATTTTAGCCTAAAGCCTGAGTTTCCCCAAATTATTAAAGTATGTTTCATAAATCAACTCACAGTCCGTCAGAGTGTCCCAAAGCTGAGAACTGGTTATTTTAGGCTTTCTTTTTTTCTTGAATTGGTTTAGATCAGCATTGGAAGCACGTTTAATGAGAAATGTCTGTAAAATAAATCGACACTCGTCAAAAACACGTGACGTTGAGCGGCGTCTCGAATGGAAAAAGAGAAACGAGGGAGGATCAGAGCTTGGGGAGTAACGCCTATGACCCTGACCCTCGGCAGTGGACACAATGTGGACACAATGTGGACACAATGTGGACACAATGTGCTCGCTCTCGTCACTCTGTTCAGTCCTGATCATTTTAAAAAGGGCAGGACTTTAAAATGGCACCAAAGGTTTGGTTTTGGGGCCATTTCCTGTTTTCACAAAATGGCCGCTCTCACAAAATGCACAGAAAAAATGCAAAGATAACATTCTTAATTCGTAGATTCCTCATTCTATAATAATCTATATTTTAATTGTTTCTAGTAAATTAACAACATTTTTAGTATAAAATCCCATTATAGAGAATGGCGTCATTTAGAAATTACACAGAAATAATTATTCAAAAAAAGTATGAACTTTCCCAAACATTTTCTGAATTGTATGAAGTTGATGGAGTATGAAGAATTATTTATTTATTTATTTTTTCCTCCAAGGTGTTAGGAGCTTAAGGCAAGTGTCCTTATTGTTAGTTTAGGTCTGTTTACGTTAGCATTGAGGAACAATAACACTAAAGTACTGGTACGAATGAGCCTTTTCATTATGTTTGCCTGTTAATGCAAAATTACTTAAACTAGATTTAAATCTCTTAAAATTAATTAAATAAATAAACATGTAAATCATACTGTTGAGGTAGTTTTATAGTGGAAAGTCTGATAAAGCTGTCGAACTGTGTCAATGGCTCCTTATCATTATCAGTGAAACATAACAATGACTTTGAAGCTGTTATTTGAAGGAGTTTGATGTTTTATTTTAGGTCGAGATGTTACATAGTGTTGCTTTAATATAATTTAATCTGTGCTCAGAAGTAAAAAAAACCAAGAGGGAACAGATGAAGTCATTATTCTGTCATTTTCCAGATGTTTTCAGTTGATGTTGCAGTAATTTTGCCATGACTCATCTTTTGCTGGTGACGGTCCAGAGGGGTTAAGAAAATATAATTAAAGTCACTGAATACGATGCACAACAAAAGGAAATGTGTGCGGTTCAAATCGAACATAGATCACAATGAAAAAATGAAGGTTTTATGGGTTTAAAGCAACAATGAAGATGCCAAAAGCCAAAACTATCATAAATAAAATACATACATATATAATGTATGCTCTCAAACCAAAAAATCCCTTTAATAAAAACTAAATCGACCAAATTTTCAAAGGTTTACAGTATAAACATTACTTGCAATCACTGGCCGTCGTCATCCAAAATAAATGGAATAATGGTATAAACATTTACATAAATATAGTAAACTAAAGTGACACAGACCCTTTGAGGCATTTAGAATAAAAAATAAGAGTAAAATAATCTATGGCTATTCTTATGTAGTGAAAGAAAGCCCAGTGCAAAATAGAGATTGTAGAATAAACAATAAAACAGTGGATATAAGACTCTTCAGAAACTGATCACTCACAGAAACTTGTAAAAACATAATTAAATTTTAAAGAACAAACAGGATGGATTTATTCTAAAGAAAGACACTCGTGGTTTTTTCTTACTTCTTTGCAGATACAGCAGGCTTTTCTTTGGTCTGTTTAGGATCAGCTGCTCCGGGCTCGGGCTTCTGGAGTAAAAAGCTGATTTTGTGCTTGATGTCTTTGGCTCTGGAAAAGAAAAACGGAGAAAAGTTACCGTTTGGATGCTTGACTGTAGCAAAAATATATTTAGCAGCGTGTAATTAAGCCATTTAATCCAACAATAGTGGCCAAGCATTTGAATTTCTGAACAATTTGTTGGCAAAGTGTCATGGCTTTATGTTTTTGGAGCTTGTTTTTACAAATAAATATAGGAAAATCAAATCTTTAGGTCAATTTTGACATAAATAAATGCAAAAATGAGACAAAAAAATGACATATAACTGAATAAAGTCAACCTTGTGATTTGGATGTGATCATAACAGGAAAAAAAGAGTGGATTATATGTGTTAATTATTTAAATCGTGAGCCTTACCCTTTTAAGCATGTTGCAGGGAGCGTCGCGAGTCCTTTACACATGATCGAACCGCGTTAATAGATCCAAAGAAAGTGGCGTGTTTTTCTTTCTCCAACAAGAAGTGGAGAGTTTTTCCTGCAGAGTAAGGAGACAGGCTGAAGCTCTCCTCCTCCGCCGGGGCTTTTATAATCACAGGACTCGCGCTGACACTGCACCGACCAATCAGGACGCGCTCTGGGACAAAGGGGGAGGAGACTTCGGGGCAAAAGACTGGAGCGGAGCGAGAAAACAGGGACATTTACTGAGGCTTGTGCCATTTGTGACCAAAACAAAAGGTGTAATCCTCGGAGGGGACACATCGAGAGGCTTGTCGGGAAATAAAATGGAAAACAACTCAGCATTTAATCAACTTACACCAGCTCTGGATGTGTTATGTGTCTTATATTGCTCCTTATTAAACAAAATAACGCTGGATACCTGTCAGTGCAGCTTAATACTTGCAAAAGGTTAAGGTTAGATTGGAAAATATGTGTTCATTTCCTCAAAATAACACTGTTTGCACTTGTTTTTATAAAATAGATGCATCTTTTCTAAAAACTGACAGACTATTTTAAGGTTGGTTGTTGAATGAGAAGTAAAAATAAGAGTTAAAATGCTGGAGAACTCACTTTATAATTCAAAGGAAATAAAAAGGAAGCAGAAACTCATTCAAAACTATGTGTTCTTTTATTTATCATTTTTCTTCTTTGCACATATCTATCTTGATCAATTTACCAGGAGCAGACAACAAAATGACAAAATGGATGCCTTACAGTGAATTTTATCAACTAAATGTTTGCAGAGATTTGAGGATAGCATTGTTAGGCTGTAAACTTATATTCCAAACTAAATATATGCATAAAATGTGAGTCTGTGGCTGCATTTAAAGGAAAAACATCAGCTACGGTATATTTTTTTTATAATTTTCAAAGTCCCATTGTTGGACAGAAAGTAAATGTCAAAGTACATGTTCAGTAGAGTTTTATCTCCTTAAAATAAGCTCTTACTACATTTGTCTGTTGTGAAGACAGACCTGAAAACAGACAGAGAAAGACTTCTGAAACTGCAGGTAATTTTAGTTTATTTTGTGCAAATACAGTTCTGCTTGAATCCAGTTTATTGATCTATTTCTAACATTCTATTTGAGCCGGAATCGGAAAGTTACGAGTGAGGTTTGTGTCCAGCTGAGGGTTCTGTGTCAGTCTGATCAAAATGAGTGTGTGAATATATATTTTTGGGCTAAAAGTTACATGGAGCTCCTTTAAAAAACGACTTAAAGTTGATGTTAGCTTTTTTGCAACACTATGTGCAAAATGACTGCAAATATATGAGAAAACACAAGTTCAGACAACAATCATAGCCACAGATGAAGACATATTCTATAATTTCTAGTGATATAGACCTACTATTCTAATCTAAGATCTAATATCTATAGAAAACCACTTGATTCTTTCTTCATTCAAAGCTTTTATTGGTTTAAGACGCCTGCTACAGCTCCTTATCTTTTAAAGAAAAAAGAAGAGGCTCTAGAGAGTTTAATCACAACTACACTGTCCCTCAGCCTTTTTTAATGACACCGATCACTTTCCTCGTCCTTCTTGTACGACATATGGACCTTGTATCTGATATATTTCCACACAGTCAACATCGTATGAAGTGTCCTCAACGATCTCTTGAGATTTACAATAAACACAGGAATAAATCTGTGAATGTGGGGCTTGTTCTCCTTTTGCTGCAGTAGGTAGGTCACCTGGATTGATGAATAGTGTTATTTTCTTGTGTGTTTGACATTTCACTTTTACACGTTTAACACGTTTGAGCGTTCAACATTAAATATGCCAGTTATCATATCTGTCCATTACCCTATAGAAAAACTGATGAATGAAATGCCAACAACACGTCATTAATCACGTTTATATTTGACATTTCAATTTTATCATTCAACAAATTGAAGGGCAAACATTTTTTATCTATTCTGGGGTCTCCATTCCCATTTGGACCCATGCATCGGCCAATTTGTACTGGATTAATGGAGTATTTTCATCCTAATCTAATATTAGTCTATTGACGTAAACCTAAAGCTAAATCTGGACTAGATACAAAGGACTAAACCAGGACTAAACCAGGACTAAATCAGGGTGAACTGGGTCTAAACCAGTACTGATTTAAACAGGCTTAACCCAGACTGAACCAGGACAAAATCAGCAAATAAACTCTCACACTGTGTCTAACAAGGGCTAAACAGGGACTAAATCTACATTTAAATGAGGATTAATCGAAAAAACAAACTGTGGCAAAACCTGGAACTAAATCAACACTAAACTAGAGCTTCATCTGGACTAAACCTGATTTGAAACCAGAGCAAAAACAGTAAACCACCAATAAAACAAGGACTAAACTAACATCTAAAGATATAAAACAGGACTAAATTTGAAGATTTAAACCAAGACTAATGCGGGCTTTGGACCAAATAAAACAACAGCTAAACTAAACTAAACCAGGACTGACCCAGATCTTAAACCAGGACTAACCTAAAGCTAAACAAAAACCACATAAGACTAAAATAACCCCTGAACACTACCCTATTAAACTATTAAATTAGATTATTAGATTAAACTCTGACCATTCAAGACCTGAACCAGGACAAAACAAAGTCTAAACCCAGTCTTTTATTATTTTTTCGTGTCCTGTTTGTCATTTCCCGTCACGTCTCTGGACTCATTACTGCTGCTGTTTTCAATGAAGATGGATGGCACTGATTTGGGTAAAGCCAGTGGATGGATCTTTTATCAAGACCATTCTATCTGCTGTAATGGGTTTATGCACCGATGAGGATTAGATAACAAGCCACATCAAAATGTCCTGATTTACAGATGGCTAGACTTTGTGGATCCATTGTGTTCAGGTCCAAAGTCCTGTGGCTCTGGCCTTTATACGTTTGAACAGACCATTGAATTTAAAATAGACATGATTTAACTAATTCCATCAGTTCCTCGCTGATTAAATAATGAAATAATTTAATACTTTTTGTCATTGTTTAGTAAAAGTACAGCAAACTCTTTCAGAAAAGTACAGTAAAGTCTTTCAGAAAGAGTCTAAAATGTAGAAAAGTGTTGCAGCTCACTTTTTGAAGAGGAACGTGGGAGTCAAAAACAGAAAAAGCTTCTTCAGTTCCTGTTTATCGCAGCAGGACATGTTCCAGGACGTATCCTCGACCGATCAGGGGAGCGTTCTCTCATCAACAGACACATTTTATTCCTTCATTTTCATCTCTTTGGGTGTTCATCTGTGGAAGTTTTCTGACTATTCCTCTACGGCAGCCTCAGAGGGTCACAACTCAGACAAAGATCATTTAATTAAAAGCGTATTGAGTTTCAGTGAAAGTTGTGCACCGAAGTTTAAACATGCAATCTTAAAAACTACGAGGGACCAAAAGAAAATAGACATTATTTCTACCACATTTAGAACATTTTTATCCATTTCTGGGAACTCTCTGTTACCATGGTTACGCAGCAGCCGCTAGCGGAGACCGATCCGTTATCTTCTGGAAAATGTTGTTGGAAAATGAGAAGAGGAGAGCTTCAGGTAAAAATGTTTAAGATGCATTTGTTAATACACACTTTTTCATATTTACAATTAAAGGCATTAATAATTAAAAGCCTGCATTATTGATTTATTGTCTAAAATTTAACATTTTTATAACGAACAAAGAACTTATGAATGATACTTTCAGTCTCACCAACTCTTATTTGTTGTGTGCCTTATGTTGTTGTTTTTTTTTTTTCTTTATACTTTATACTCTTAGATGGATAGTGTGAAAGGGTTACTATGTTGGTTTGATTATATTGATTATGTTTGTTATTTTTTCTTTATTGCTTAGTTGAGTTGTTTTGTGATTTCTCTGTTTTGTTTTTTGTGGGGTGCTGTCAGCTGAGAATCAGGGGGAGAGTGGGGACACCTGTGTTCATTGGGCTGCAGCACTGGGAATCAGTTTAGAGGGGAGTTACCTTTATGTTTCTTTTAAAGGGGCATTTTCAGTATTGTATTGATGTGTTAATTGAATTGCTTTGAATATAGTTGGAGTATTTTTTGATTTCTGTATTGATTATTGCAGTTGTGTTGGGTTTTGTTTTGTTAGGGCCCAGTCTCACCTTCCTCCCTTCCCTGGAGGCTGATGGTGCCTTCCAGGCAGGTGAGGCTGTGAAAGGTGTGAGGAGAATTGAGAGAAAAGAGACAGGCAGCTGGCTGTGTTGGTCTTCTGTTTTTTTGTTAAGTCCTCGGATGTTTATGTTGTTTAAAGTTCTTTTTCTGTAAATAAATTCACTTTTTTTGAGCTCTACTCCAGCCTGACAAATCTGCTTTTTCTAAAAACATCCAGTTTTTTTACATGACAGATAAATTAATTAATTTATTTTTTATTAGACTTTTCTGTGAGTGTTATTTTGATGTGATTATAAACTAGTGGACTGTAGCAATTAGCAGCATTTTACACAATATAACTTTAATTTAGTGAATACTTAATTTAGAACTAATTAAGGGGTTGTTAGTTTAGTTAATAACATGCGCAAACCTTTACAGGATTAACCCAAACTAAACCATGCTAACACTTACCAAAGAGAAAACAAGATTTGATTTGCAATGGATTCACAAAACATTAGAAGAGACCTGCCATAACTTAAATAAAAAACCTTCGTCCTGCTCTGTTCTGTCGGGACCACTTCACCTTTTACCCGGACCTCTCTTTGTCGTCGGGTTGGGATGACTCGGTTGCCATGGAGACGGCCGACAGGATCTAATCAAAACTGAGCCGTCTTTACCGTCGACTCTCCAGATACAACCAGGACCCAACATACGCCGCATGAGAACACTAAAGCTTCACGAACGAGACGTGATCATCAGAATAATACAGTGACACATGTTCGTCTGAGTCATCCTCATTATTACCTCTCGCTTCCATCCTGCTGAAGATAAAAGCTTCAAAATGCACCAAACGAGCTTTACACTGCCACATGTGTGAATGTAAAGTGGTTGCACGGTTTACCTACACGTCGTAATTATAAAGTGTTCCAGAAAATAAGATAAAATCCACTAAACAACAAAGAAAAGACTGTCATTTAATTGTGCTCCATTCATCATTCATAATATTTGTAAAGCTGCAAACAAGCTTTATACATTTGGAGTTAAACCACATTGGATACGCCTTATTAATGGTTGTCACAGTGTGGTACAATTTAAAAAAGTTGGAGCTAAAAATCCTCAAATTAAAATGAAATAAAATGTTAAAAGGCAGTGTTTTCTCAAAAGAAACGTGTCTTTTACATTTTAATTTTTTTCTAATTTAATTTACAACAACAGAGCTTTCTCACGTTGGATCAAATTGACATCTTATAGCTCTTTTAACTAAAAAAACATCGCATTTACTGTCATTAACGTCTTCAGACACAGATAGAGTCTTAACGGTGTGAAAAACTGGTGCCATAAAACAATATTTCTTATTATTGTAACTGAGGGCAATACACCTACTGAAATTAAATTAAATGTTGGCTCCAAATGTTTTTCAGATAGAAATTATGAATTAAAACACTGTGCGCACCTTCTCTAATGTCATTTACTGAAGACTGTGAGTAATTCCAGATGAATGTGGTTTGTATATTTTTGTACTTTCTTGCGTCATGGGAGATGTTTTGGTAAATCCCGCCTTCATCTGCTGTTTTCAGGGGATCACTAAAGCAGATGTTGGAAAGATGGTGATGTCAGAGGAACGGATTAAAGCCAGTGTTTTCGATTGGGCTCAGGGTTGACGTATTGTTTACAGACATCTGCTTTTGGAAGAAAACAGCTCGTAGATTTATAATTTGAACGAAAAGACGTCACAACAAATATGTCATGTTTTTATTAAAGATATTGTAAGTTTATCAATTTACTCTCTGTCTATCAACACTATAAGGCGTACATGTCAAACTCAAGGCCCACGGGCCAAATTGGGCCCTTTGCAATGTTTATGTGGCCCTTCAATGCATTTAGAAGGTGACATTTTTGGTACTAGGTTTTATTTATTGAATTTGAGCATGTTTTAGATGGATTTGATTTTTGCAACAAAGATAAGTAACTAAAACATGTCCAAATCTGTCTAAAACCTGTCCAAATCTGTCTAAAACCTGTTAAAATCTGTCTAAAACATGTCCAAATCTGCCTAAATCCTGTCCAAATCTGTCTAAAACCTGTCTAAATCTGTCTAAAACCTGTTAAAATCTGTCTAAAACATGTCCAAATCTGCCTAAATCCTGTCCAAATCTGCCTAAATCCTGTCTAAATCTGTCTAAAACCTGTTCAAATCTGTCTAAAACCTGTCCAAATCTGTCTAAAAACTGTTCAAATCTGTCTAAAACCTGTTCAAATCTGTCTAAAACCTGTCCAAATCTGTCTAAAACCTGTCCAAATCTGTCTAAAACCTGTTCAAATCTGTCTAAAACCTGTCCAAATCTGTCTAAAAACTGTTCAAATCTGCCTAAATCCTGCCCAAATCTGTCTAAAACCTGTTCAAATCCACAAAAAAACTTGTTCAGAGTCAACCAGTTGAAATCCATTTAAAACCTGTTGAAATCTGACTCAAACGTGTTGAAATCCAACCAAAACCAGTTTCCATAAAAGGTGGAAATTAATGTTTGGGTGATAACTTGTGTAAGACTCAAATGAAGATGAAATCTCACATTCAAAATTGAACAAAAGCTTCCAAATGTCATCATCTTGAGATGTCGACCGTGAAAAGAATTCTTATTCGTGGCCCCTCACCTCTGCTATAAGACAACAAAATAAAGTACCAAGCAGGCAGTATATGTTCTCATTGGCCTATAGGCACTTTCTGAGAGTGTTCTGTGGAATAATAACAAGATACAAGTGGAGAAACATACATAATTCAAACAAAAACACAGGAAAACACATGCAGTAGTGGCCCAAATATTAGAACACTTTAAGTTGGCCAATAAAATACCCATAAAACAGATTAAATAAGTCATCATTTAGAGCCATCGTGAGGAGATTTGGGTCATTTTTCTTACAAAACATAAGCCAGGCCTATTTCATTGTCAGTGTCACACAATAATGTTACTTCACAAAAAAATTTAAATTCTCCCTTTGGCAGAAAGATGTGCTGATGTAATTGCTTTATTCAAAAAACAGCAAAACATTTAGTTTGACCCAGATGTATGCATCTGCGTCACTCTCATTGTTGAAATACTTGCCCTTGTACTCGCGAGTACAATGGCTCTTACTCATCTGCTCTGAACAGAAGTCATATGATGAACACAGAAATACTGCTGTTTGAAGCTCTCATTCATCAACAGAAAACACTCAGATCTACTCAGACATTTCTTTTGAAGCTAAAGCTGTTCAAAAACAATGCCATGTTCTGTAAAAATAAATGCCCAGATGCTCTGTTGACCTTTAATTGAAACTTTTACTCATGATTGTGCTTTAATGTTGTCATATTTAATCACATGACCCCCTCAAACAAGTATATCTCTAGGTTTATAACGCAGAAGGTGAGATTTAAAGCCTTTTACGAAATTTATGTAAAGATATTTTGAGGATTAGGACATTCAGAAATCTTAAACATCATTCTAAGAGTAAAGTATTGCAGTCTGTGAAGCATTTTACTCACAATAAGCTTCAATTATATCATTTATCAAACCTGAACGATTCATCCACTTACATCTGCTGTAGATAAATGAAGAAGATTAAACTAAGGTCGCATACGAGAGTTATTAAAGAGACCTGAGAAATGTGTCATTTCCACAAAGATCCAACGGCTTTAGACAGAGATAAAAGTGACTATTACTCAACGTGAAAGACTTGGCTGCAGCAGAAGGAGGTTCGTACAGAATGAAGATAACACCTTCACAAACTGCAAACTAAAGTCTAAAGAGCATTTTTCACAAAGTCCACAAACGCAGAGGCAGCTGAGTTTACGAGAACTACAGCCACGCCGATGGATTTTTCTTTTAAAAGATGTTTAACGATGATTTTTCCCACAGTTCTGATAAACATAAAACGTGCTTAACAGACGGAGCATTTGGAAATAAAACTGAATAACAAATATGCAAACTTTTTCTTTAAGGAATTATAAGGAGTCTATTATTTTACTCCATTTTTAAACAGTGCTTTAGACTTTAATATATTAAATATATCCAGTGGAATTAAGGAAGTAAGTGCTTTGTTAATGATCAAATGAAAGCACGTACAAAAGTGATTAGGTATTTGTTTATTCAGTTTTAGGACAAAGCTTGGCACAGGGTTCCCGCAGGTGCTTGAAATCCTTGAAAATGCATGAATTTTAATCTAGTGTTTTCATGGTTGTAAAAGTCCTTGAATTTTGCATAAAGTGCTTGAAATTGAGTCTTCTGTGTTGCTTTAATAATTCATAATCTCACTGGGTAGCTTTGTTTTTGCATTTTGCTGTAAAAAAAACAAAACAACACTCGTGTAAACGTCTTTTTGATCAAACAAGTTTCATTTCTGAAGCATTCAACAATTTAAATAAAGTCTTTTTTTATGCCACAATGAATTAAAATGAGAAAAACTACATTCGGTGTATGTCAACATGTCATTTACTGCAGTAAGGTGCTTAAAAACATGAAAACACAACTTGAAAGTGCTTGAAAAAAGTGCTGGAATTTGAACTTAGAAAAGGTGTGAGAACCCGGTTTGAAGCATCCAAATTTCAAGGCAGTTTTATTTTGAACAGAAAGCAACAACGAAAACTGGCAAACGACACTAATGGGCAATTTATATTCATGAATGAACCAACACGTCTTTAGACAACGGGAAGAAATTGGAGGCCTTTGAGAATCGATGGAAGCAGACTCCGTTCAGAAAAGCAGGTTCCTAAATCTAAATGATTAAAGTGGGTCAGTGTGTAAGTATTCCATTTGTGGGAATTAAAAGCACTTCGTTCAAGAGCAGTTGTTTCGAGTGTGTCATGTAAGTAGACTTTGACCTGATTTAATTACATCTGAATATTTTAGCAGCGAGAATCACGGTGAAGTCAGGTGGTCGTCAACAGAATCCTTCAGTGAGAGTTGAACGTTGGACAAATGTGGGTCACGACAAACATGCTTCTGATTTAAAACCAGGTGATGTTTCCTGTGTTCCCTCGATGCTTGTGTGATGAAAGATAAGAAGAAAAGAAGAGCCTCTGATGCGTGTTTGTGATGCACCGTCACGTTCTCTCGGATATGAGCAACTTGATCTCCTCCAAAGATGTTTCATAACGACGAAGTCAAGAGGACAGGAAGAAACATGTCCAGCCAGTTTATGAGACTCGACCGGTTTCTTCTGGAGCGGTTCAGGTCGGGTCGACGCAGCGTTTCCATCGTCTCCAGCGTTTTCATCGTCTCCATCGTCTCCATCGTTTCCATCGTCTCCATCGTTTGCATCGTTTCCATCTTTTCCATCTTTTCCATCGTTTGCATCGTTTCCATCGTCTCCATCGTCTCCATCGTTTCCATCGTCTCCATCGTTTCCATCGTTTCCATCTTTTCCATCGTCTCCATCTTTTCCATCGTTTCCATCGTTTCCATCTTTTCCATCGTCTCCATCTTTTCCATCGTTTCCATCGTTTCCATCTTTTCCATCGTTTCCATCTTTTCCATCGTTTCCATCGTCTCCATCGTTTCCATCGTTTCCATCTTTTCCATCGTCTCCATCTTTTCCATCGTTTCCATCGTCTCCATCTTTCCAGCGTTTCCATCTTTTCCAGCGTTTCCATCGTCTCCATCGTTTCCATCTTTTCCATCGTCTCCATCGTCTCCATCGTCTCCATCTTTTCCATCGTCTCCATCTTTTCCATCGTCTCCATCGTTTCCATCGTTTCCATCTTTTCCATCGTCTCCATCTTTTCCATCGTTTCCATCGTCTCCATCTTTCCAGCGTTTCCATCTTTTCCATCGTTTCCATCGTCTCCATCGTCTCCATCGTCTCCATCGTTTCCATTGTTTCCATCTTTTCCATCGTCTCCAATCGTCTCCATCGTCTCCATCTTTTCCATCGTCTCCAATCGTCTCCATCATCTCCATCGTTTCCATCTTTTGAGCCAGATTCGTAACCATTACCTTCTTTCATTTAGTTAAAGGCCAGACCTAAACTAAAATATTTCGTATAAAAAGACATCTTGTGTATTGATGGAAATAGGGCAGATGGGTTTAGGTTTAACAAAATAAATTAGTGAGTCAGTCCTCAACAAACTCATGGCTCCCTTCATTGGGTTCTATGGAGCTTTATTCTCTATTTAGATAGATAGATAGATTTATTTTGTTGCAGCTAAACACTGTTGAAAATGTAGTTTTACTGATTTTTTCCACTTTATTCAAATGTATACAGCAACGTTTACACAGTTACCCCATAAATGAGTAAAATAAAGGTATTTGGTCTGAAATAAAACCATTAAAATCTGCACACATTTTTAAAAACCCTAGTGTTCTAAAGGACACCTTCAGCATCAGTGAAGGACGATATGAAATAATGAAAACAGACCACATTTGAGCAGGGATTAGTCCTTTATCTAAATGAGCCCTTTTATGCTCTGAGGGTTGATTTGTGATAAAAAGCTGCTTCTATTTTCAATCCTTTGTCTTGCCGGAGGTTTTATGGATTCTTTTTCTCTAATAACGTCCTGCTGTCTGGATAAACACCGGGACGCGACAGGAGACGGACATCCGAGACGTACAATCAGAGCCGTACTTTCACCTGCAGCTCGGTCACTGTTAGTTAATTCCAGCGTTTTAGGACTAATGTGTGCGCCGTCACTCAACTTCTTACAAGAAATGATGCACAAGGAAACAGATTTACAATGATCTGTCCTCGGTGTTGGAGGAAAACTTCAGACAGATGCTGTTTCTAAACCAATCTTTGAATTAAACCTGAACAAATACATTTTTATTGTAAAATGTCTTTAACAGATAATCATTTTGTGGAGAAAATATACTATAATAATGATTAAAAACAGCTTCCAACGCCACGCTCAACATCTTTTTGTAGCACAATTGTTGAAATGCACGCCATAAACCTCCATATTTCTCTATTTTTATTGGTTATATACATCTAGGTTTGAAAAGTGAAGGATTAAATGTAAAATATTTTAGGATACGAACGAAGCTTTATCCTTTTCTAAAGTGGGGCAGACTAATGGCGGCAGATGAACTGTGCAGGGCTGAACATGTGAGTGCAGAGAAGTCCCTGAAAGATACGGTTTGTTTTTTTCTATCTAAGCTCTAAGTGTTCTTAATGCTTCTGAGTTTCCTGTTGATATGTCCACAAATAAACATCTAAAGGCAACAAAGTGCTCACATACGTCTACTACACATGTTTTATAAGTGCATTTATTCCTTTCAGGTGCATTTACTTGCTTCACTGTTATTTCTACTAATCATTTTTGTCCTTTTTATGACCATTATTCCAATAAGCTACGATCAGAGGACTAAACAACTGTCGTGTTGGATCAAAAGGACAATAAATAAACATTAAATTATAAAGTTTAAACTGTGGAAGCCATTTAGTTTATTCCACATTCACTATTTGGCACTGATCTGTGAAACTTATTTAAATGAGATTAAAAAGACACAGCATTTTTAATCATTTAAATAACACAGAAAATCTCAGTTTTTAAAATAGATAGGAAGTCAATGAAGTGATGCTGTGTTCATTAACCACATTAATTAAAGATTATCATGAATGAGATCTGAGTATATCAAGATCTGTACTAATGACAGGTAAGGGTTTTGTAAAAGAGACAAAGTTAGAGTTTAAAGTTTTTAAAATCAGATAAAATTATGTTATTTTTCACTAAATGAATGTGTACAATGATCAGTCTTGATTTAAAACCCCAAAACCCAGATAAGAGTGAAAAAAAGCCCGACACAAGACGAAGAGCTTTAAAAAGTGGGCTGTTCCAACAACGATAGATGCATGATTAATACACAGTAAAAAATGAGTAACTATTTAAAACAACAAATAAAAAACCAAATCCGGAGCTGACCTGTGGACCTTGATTTCCAAATCCTTTTAAAAATTAAAGTTAGTTTGGACTGGGATCCAGAACTGGAGATAATAATGTGTCCTGTTCATTGTTGGGTACATTTTGGACTGATAAAGGTCAAAGGTAAAGAACATTACATTGGTCCATTGGACGGACATGTGCCGTTAAATAACCTTGAGTGTCCACGTACTTCTTGTTGTTCTGCGTCTGGTTTTTCACTTTGACAACGTGATGATGTTCCTTCAACGCTTCTTTTTTCAGTTTTCATCAAACGCCGGAGCAGCTCTGATAAATGTTCAGAGCTAACCTCGTGTCGTTGGGTTAAGGTTTATTGAAGGACGCTTTTCTTTTTAGACAAACACAAAGAGATGTGTCGCCGGTTCACGTGCTGCTTCATCAAGACTAAAGCTGCCTGACACTTCTTCAGATCAGGATTTTAATCAGTTTTCAACCAAAAGGCGTAATTTAACTGCTTTTCAACTGTTTTTTGTTGATAATGTTCTTGCACAAAATCATGAAAGATTTTTGACTGATTCTAAACAACAAGAGCAAGTGAAGAGAAGGACTACAAGAGAAAGCTGGTAAAAATGTAAAACTCTACTTGAAGAATATGGTTTTTATAAAATCAATCGACTAAATATATCTGTGCTGTTAGTGAGTGGGTAGAGAACATTAATGAGGGTCTTAATATCGATTTGCACAAGAGCTAGGTTACACCAGCGTAAAGTTTTAATAAAATAAGTTCATGGACACTACATGGAGCGTTATAAACAGGTGTTTTAGGGCCTGTGCCTCCCCATCGAAGACTGTTAAGAGCTGCTGTGCTAATATTAATGCGTTAATTAGACTAAAGAATGAATTAGAAAGGATTTTATCGAGATGCACCAGAACTTTTTCAGCGCAAACAGGTGAGAAAAGCATCAAAGGACCGAGGATTGAATGAAAAACCTGCTTTAAGTCCAAGAAGATTGGTCATTTGTGGGAAACACCAAAGGACTGAAATATTGAGGATTGTGTAAAGTCTTTTTAAATGATTTGTTTACAAGAAAATGCAAATTCCGACAAATGTCTCTAAAAAGTCTCTAAAGGAAACTGTGCTGCTTTAATTAAACACCATTCAAAAGTATTTTCTCTTTTGTTAATTTCAGCAAAAAGAGAAAACAAATCCGTACGTCTTATTAATTAGTCTTTCCTCACACATTGGGAGGACACTGTGCTGTTTTGTTTAGCTCTTTTTCTTTTCTTTTTTTTTCCTAATGTTAAGGTTATGTCTGTTGTTTCGATGGAAGCCACTCAGAGTAAATAAAGACCACCACTCAAGGCTCAGGGCCTTCTTCCAGTGGAGGACAAAAAGACGAGAACATGTTTAATGGGACGTACATAAATATTTATAAACCAATTAAATGAAGGACTATAGAAACCTCAGATGACATCCGGTCCTGGTTTTAAGTGTGTTGGTCGTGTAGCGTGTG
The DNA here is from genome assembly GCA_036850595.1 of Rhyacichthys aspro. Classification (NCBI taxonomy): domain Eukaryota; kingdom Metazoa; phylum Chordata; class Actinopteri; order Gobiiformes; family Rhyacichthyidae; genus Rhyacichthys; species Rhyacichthys aspro. Next base: position 3,033,187 of record CM072151.1, read on the forward strand.
GTGGGCTTCTTTTGTCTCACTTTTGTCTTTTGGTTGCTCTTTTTAACCCATTTAGAGCTGTGTGTGTGCAGTTCTTATTCTCTTTGTTTACAATTACCATGATTATAATTACAGTCTTGAATCTCTGTATACTTACATTTAACATTTGCATTTCTATTGAGCCGTCTGTTGGTTCTTGTTTTTGTATTTTCTTAAATTTGACGTATATTTCTAAAATTACAGTACACTACACAATTACAGTCGACTAAAGTAGAAGTAAAAGGAGTCATTAAATGAATACTCCAGTACGAGTAATGAAGTATTCAGTGAAAAGACTATTCATGAGTTACTTTTGATTTATTCTGGATCAGAGTTATTGTGAGGTGTGTTAACCACTTTGACACCGAGCTACAAGCTTCTCGTATTGACATATTTTAGTTGGATTTGAACAGGTTTTAGGTGGATTTGCCAGGATTTAGGTGGATTTGAACAGGTTTTAGTCAGATTTCAACAAGTTTTAAATGGATTTGAACAGGATTTAGGTGGATTTGAACAGATTGTAGATGATTTGAAGAGATTTTAGTCGGATTTGAACAGGTTTTAGTTGGATTTGAACAGGTTAAAGTTGGATTTGAACAGGTTTTAGGTCGATTTAAACAGGTTTTAGTCAGATTTGAACAGGTTTTAGTTGGATTTGAACCAGTTTTAGTTGGATTTGAACAGGTTTTAGTCAGATTTTAACCAGTTTTAGTCAGATTTGAACCAGTTTTAGTTGGATTTAAACGGTTTTAGTTGGATTTGAACAGGTTTAAGTTGGATTTGAACAGGTGTTAGTCAGATTTTAACAGGTTTTAGTTGGAGTTAAACAGGTTTTAGTCAGATTTGAACCAGTTTTAGTTGGATTTAAACTGTTTTAGTTGGATTTGAAAGAGTTTTAGTTGAATTTGAACAGGTTTTAGTTGGATTTAAACAGGTTTTAGTCAGATTTAAACAGGTTTTAGATAAATTTAAACAGGTTTTAGTCAGATTTCAACAGGTTGTAGATAAATTTAAACAGGTTTTAGTCAGATTTCAACAGGTTGTAGATAAATTTAAACAGGTTTTAGTCAGATTTCAACAGGTTGTAGTAGGTAGTAGGTTAATCTTTGCAGCAAAAATCAAAACCATCTAAAATCTGTTCAAACCTAACGCCAAAAATGTAAACTACTAAATGTATTAAAGGGCCACATAAAACATTGCAAAGGGCCACATTTTGCCCCCGGGCCACAGTTTGACTTGTGTGGTAAAGTGTAAATTACAAAAGCAAACAGTCTGAGTTTAGTCAGTGTCATCCCTGGTTCAACGTGTTCTGGGTTCAGGAGAATAAAGGATAAACGGACAAAAATATAATAATAAAAATGAAATGCACAGTAAGAGCTCTGTCTGGGGAATGGACTCCTGGAGTAAATGTAACCCTTGACCTTTTGCTGCGATGTGACACTGAACACGTTCTCTTCGGGTTTAAACTTTGAACTCTGGAAATCTCAAGAAATCTCCTGCAAACAATGAGATTGAAGAGAAAACAAACAAAACGACTTCAGGTGATCTTTGAGTTAACACAGTTAGACGTGTCTCGGTCTGTTGAAGAATTGTTTTCTGGGAAATAATCGCGATCATTTATGAAAGTGTCTGGTGTCAACTTGTTTGTCCTCAAAAATCACAGGAGTTTTAGATGGAAATAATGAAGCTTTTTGAGTTTCATCAGACGTTGTAGGTGGAGGTGGTGGATGTGCCAATTTTAAAAAGCCACAGAAGAATTTCAAAAGGAAAATAAATTTAAAAAAGAGTGTTATTTGCATTGATCACAGGCTTGTGTCTCTATCCCTAAGGTTTAATACTGTTATGCATAATTACTTACCTTTTTAATTATGGAGTATGAAGTATTCAGTGAAAAGACCATTCCTGAGTTTTAGCTGGATTTGACCAGGATTTGGGTGGATTTAAACAGGATTTAGATGGATTTAAACAGGTTTTAGTTGGATTTAAACAGGATTTAGTTGGATTTAAACAGGATTTAGATAAATTTTAACATGTTTTAGTCAGATTTGAACTGGTTTTGTTAGATTTTAACAGGTTTTAGTTGGATTTGAACAGGATTTAGATGGATTTGAACAGATTGTAGATGATTTGAACAGGTTTTAGTCAGATTTGAACTGGTTTTAGTTAGATTTGAACAGGTTTAAGTCAGATTTGAACAGGTTTTAGTTGGAGTTAAACAGGTTTTAGTCAGATTTGAACCAGTTTTAGTTGGATTTGAACAAGTTTTAGTTGGATTTGAACAGGTTTTAGTCAGATTTGAACCAGGTTTTTTTTTTAACAAAGCTGTAGAACAAAATCATTAAGTTTAAAGTTTATGCCTCAAAACAAGATTTTTTAAATTTTTTTTACTTGTGTTGAAGTTGAAGGAATGATATTTACAGATTTCAAGGTTTAATAAACGATAAAAGAATCATATTTCTCGACGTCTGTGCAGCTTCCGTTCGTTCGATACCATCCAGACCGTCTGTGTCAAACCCTTTCATTCTCAGCTGCAGAAACACTCATCGAAGCGTTCAACTCCAGTACATTCAAAACCAACACACACTCCTCAAACACCTGCTCTGTCTCCACATCATCGCTTTTAGTTCAAATGACTCCTCACTGTCACATTCCCTCTCACACAGTCACATCTGGGCCTCGGAAAGCTGGACTAAACCAGGAAGAGACATCTTCTTCGACTGTTTTTAGCAGCATTTGGCGGTTATTCAGTTATTCATGTCCGTTCTGGCTAAGTTTTCATTACAAACAGGAGTATGAAGTGTCCCTGAGTTACTTTTGATTGATTCTGGATCAGAGTTATTGTGAGGTGTGTTAACCACTTTGACTCCGAGCTACAAGCTTCTCGTATTGACATACTTTAGTTGGATTTGAACAGGATTTAGTTGGATTTGAACAGGATTTAGATGGATTTGAACAGATTGTAGATGATTTGAACAGGTTTAAGTTGGATTTGAACAGGATTTACATGGATTTGAATAGGTTTTAGTTAGATTTGAACAAGTTTTAGTTGGATTTACACAGGTTTTAGTCAGATTTGAACCAGTTTTAGTTGGATTTGAACAGGTTTTAGTCAGATTTAGAGGTTTCATGTCAGTTATTCATGTCCGTTCTGGCTAAGTTTTCATTACAAACAGGAGTATGAAGCGTCCCAAAAAAGTGTGCCATACTTTACCACTTTCATAAACCTTTAGTGGTCCACTTTGGAAAAGATGGAGCTAAACACTGCAGTCTATTTAAAGAGTGACACATAACCCTCTCTCAGACAAAAAAACAAGTAAAGCAATAGTTCTTGTGATAAATATCATATTTCAAGATGAAAATACTGGAGATAGGGTCAAAGTAGTACAGCTCTAGCTTTGTGAATGAATTGATAGTTCAGTTTCCATTAAGCACAAGCTGAACAAACTAACTGACTAAAATGTTGGAAATTGACACAGCTCTCTCCATTTAATGTTCTAAAAGCTGGGAATAAATTTGAAATGCTCTACTAATGTTTACTGCAGCAATATATAGTTATATCTCTAGCCTCTTAATATCTCTATATACTCTTTATTATAATTCTTGGCATTTAAGTTTCAAAAATGACCCAAATCAAACCATCTCTCTGAGGTTTTACTTAAAATGCAGCTCCAGATCTATTGCACATTTCCATCAGTCTTTCTTTTTTCCACTACGTCTCCCTAAAAGTGAGTGTCCCCGCTGTGTCCTGAACGCATCGCCTCAGATCTTATCCTCTCACGTTTTATGACCTCATTTGCCGAACACGGAGCACACGGCGTTCGCTCTTCTTTAACGACTTCGAAAGCGTCACGAGCCCGAGGCACCGCCGGCGTCGAGGATCGTAAACTCAACTCGAGTTACAGGAAATAACGTTTGTTGAGTGTCGTTCTAAGAATAAATCCACTGCTCCGTCATCCGTCCCCGTCTGAGGGTTAATTGCGCTCGCATCTTTGATTTCTTTGATTTCCGCAGCGTCGGTCGCGTGAAAGAGCACAGATGACGGCTGAACGTGCCAAGGAAAAAGTCAAAATGATGACATCTTTGACTTGGCTTAGGCTCTGTTTTCATTTCAGCGTAAACTCTGGAGGACGAGGAGAGCGGAGCTTGGCAGTACGTCCCGACTCCAATTTAAAACTGCACTGCGTTGGATTTTAACCATGAAAACACTTGCTTATGACTCTGCTTCTCTATTTTCCTCCATTTTTGTCCTCTGCTTTTTCAGTGATGTTAGTTGATGTGTGTTTGGAGCCAACGCTAACCTGTCAGTCCACAGTGAATGCATTTATTTAAAAGGAAAATATTTTTGTCCCATTTTTAAGACGTTAGTCGATGCATTTTTCGAGTCACTGTTCAAATGTTGTGAGTCAAATTATTTATAAGGGCGTAAAGTCAGTCAAAGTCAACACACGCACGACTCTGGTTTTTAACAGTTGTCATGAAAAATAACTTCAGACTAAGGCTGCTTTGTAACAAACAGTAAACATTTTATTTAAGTCACTGTTGGATCCTATGAGTGAGCAGTGGAGTCATGAGTATGAATAAAATAAAAAATCACACACATTTGAAAAACAAATCAGTAGAATGTATGAAGATAAAGCCGTATACTGCTTTAAATTGTAACAGTTTTATTTCCAGTTTTCTTCAGTTTAAATTCAGACAGCTGCACCTATTTTTTACATTTTAGTGACTCTCGTTTATTAAAGTCATTTAAGCCAGTGATTAATATAATAAGGGCAGTGAATGCAGTGTTTTAACCTTCAGAAGTAGACATTACCCAGAAGCCCTAAACCAGAAAACGCTGTTTAGAATCAATGGTTCAGTTTAAGTTTTATCCTGTGTATTATTATTTTTATTAGATGAAAGTTTATCACATCAAACAAGACATGGTTCACCTCTTTCTTCCCTTTCTCCTCTTTGTCCTTCTGTGTTTGGCTTGTTTGGGATGTCGTTTTGACGATGGAACAACAAAAGCAGCAGAAGGAGCCGAGCTGAGGCCCACAGAGCTCTCTCAGGTGTGGGCTGCTCCTGCCACGTCTGGTCCGTCTGACAGGTTGAGAGGCCAATTAAAACTTGAACATGTGGTAACTTTACTGGACAAGTAGGTGTGAAAAAAACAGGACAGAGAGGTCAGAATAAACAAAGACACAGTCCACAGAGCTCCCACTCTTTCTAAAAAAATCTGGACTTTTTCTTCAAGTCAACATTTTCTCATTAAAATGTAAAAAAAGACACAGGTTGATTTGTAAAACAACAGCAGCCTCTCAAGGTCAAAACTTCCTACCAAACATTTAAAAGTTAGTGCTGAGCTCTTCTCATTGAGCCAAGAAAGTGTGTTTAAACTGTGCTTGACCACGTCAGACTCACACTGAGTCCAACACGTTGAGGAAAAGGTTTTACATCAAATATTTATTAATTTTGTCAACTTTGTAGAATTTTTGATACCACTCAAAGCCTCTGTCTCTTTTCTTTTCTATCACAAGGTGTAGTTTTGCCCTCACATGGCCTCGGCTTCTCTCATGACCGTTTTAATTTCACATATTTGCAATAATCAACATTTGGAAACAGCCTCATAGACAGTCGTATGATGTTTTATTCTTGTGCTCTGTTTTGCTTCTAATGATCTTAAGAGACCTTTACAAAACATGAAGTCCTCGTCCTCATTTGCAGTTACAGGATACTTAGAGATCGCATCCAAAAACATGGTCCCACTGCCTGTCCGTCCTGGGACTGTGGTTCATCCTTTGGTTGCCCCTGTTTCTCTTTTTTTCCCTGGATTTTTTCTGTTTTTCTTTTCCCTGATGGAGGGTCTTGGGGTTGTTGTCCGTCTTGGAATGATTTTGTGGAAATTTCCCATGATGCCTTGGATATAAGTATGAGAATGTGGTAAGACTTAACCTTCATATTCCCCTTAAATACTGGGAACCTATAAGAGACATCCGTGGAACTAGTGTCTGTTGTGTAACAGATATTTATTATTGTTTGCAACAAAGACATGATTAGGAGACATATTACTGAGACACTCACCTTTGACCCTGCTGCCATGACGACAGGTGAAATCCTCTTCCTTTTGGACAACATTGAGTGAGACGTATGTGTTACACCAGAACAATCACGTAATAACATGTCAAGGCCGTCATTACAGGAAAATGAGACAGAACAGCAAGTCTTACACTGGAACCAACGGTCATTTATGAAACTAAGACCTAAAAAAGATTTACAATATATATATTCATCCAACCTGACTGCAGTGTTTCCATAACCCTTTTAATTAGCATTCTGAATACTAAAATATATGAAATTAGATTACATTAACACTTTTTCTGGCTGCATGGAATTTATGTCCTATTTAACAAATGAATATTGAGAATAAAGTGACATGTATTTTTTTTCTCTCTCAAAAATCTCTTTTATTGCTATTTGAGAACACATATTATATTAGGATGATAAGAAGGCTATTCCTTTACTGAGTATGAGATGTGCTGCTATTTCATAAAGCAATTAAAATCAGCACCTTTCCTCAGCTGCAGGTGGGAACAAAATAAATAAACCAGACAAAGAGTGAGCTAACCTTGATTACATCCGATAATGTTAAATGTGTGAAAAGGGCTGGAGTAAAGCTTGGATTAAACAGATTCAGTTTAGTTCACGTTGTAACAGTCTTAAAAACACTTTTTAAAGGTCTTAATCACGTCTGAGACTCAAATCCATTTTTACTTTTTTCTGCTAAAGAGGTTGGATCTTGTGATTGGATGAAAACTTCTGTCATTATCGTGTCTTATTTTAAAAAATTAGCTCCTGACACCAGTTCTTTCACCAAACGCTGAACCCTTGGTCCCTCTACTTTACATAACTGTCCTCTACCTTCAACTCTTGGGCTCGTCTACAATCTACACAAAGAACAATAAAGAGTTTGTCTCGATAACAATCCAACTCCGACATGTTTCTTTAATGATGCGTTCAGGTCACACTCAGGTTTTGTTGAAGTGGCTGCTCAAATCCCACAAGCAAAGCCAAACAAAGAGTATTTTTCGGGTCAAAAGTAAATGGCCCGTGGATCTGACGCTCTGAGAACAGAACCTGACGCTGTGATTGTTTACAGGCCTCACAGAGAACACTTTAATGTTCGGTGATGGCCTGATACCGTCCACTTTGAACCATCGCCACGACAGCTCCGTGATGGATGAGCCGCCAGATTGTGCGCTGAATAATCAGGGATATGTTTATATGCATTACGATGCGGACATGACTGAGGCCAGCCTTGGTTTTCTATTCCACATGTGGATTTAAAAGGCTAACGGAGAAAAAAAACACTCTCAATTAATCTTAAAGTATTGAATAATGAGACAAATACCAGAGAAATATCTGAATTAAAAAGGCAGGACGTTAACCTTCAGCATTTTTCTTACAGCAAAGCACAAAATAGTAAGTAACTTCACCATTTAAAACCTTTATATTTGTCCTAAAGCAAATAGTCTGTGGTAAAGGGCTGGAGAGTTAGCATGTTTCCCCTTTAACACTGAAAATGTACACTTATATTCTTCAGTCAAAGCTCATAACTAACATACTGGCTCTGTAGAAGCCCGTCAGGTCTCTGGAGGTGTTATTTTATACGTATAGGTCAAATGAGAAAAGAAAAAAATGTATCTAATTTTAATAAATCTGCGCTGTCTCTTTAAGCCCCTCCCCCAAGCTCAGTGTGCTCTGATTGGTCAGTTCTCTACATCCATCGTTGGGACTCATCGGGTCAGAGTTATCAAACATGGACCGATGCTTTTCACGTCTGGGCTGGAGTCTTTTGTGACCTCACAGAATCTATAGGATCTTAGAATAACATCTTCCGTGATTACAAAACAACAACAAAAACTGGTCTCAACTTGAAACAAATAAGTTAGCACGTCCTTAACTGACTGTATTAAAACAAAAAAATAAAAAGCCAATCTGGTGAATTTATTGACTTTAATTCAGTTGTTGTTTGATTCAGACTTCATCTTCATCCGACGTCCTCTGGCTGCTGTCTGTTGTTCAAAAGCCCAGTGCAGGGGTTGGTCCATGTTGTTCAGTTTAGCCTCTTAGCTTAGTCCCACGGCCAACAGCTCCACATCCTGAAAACATCTTCTCTTTAACACTTCCTGGATCGTAGCATCAGTGATTCACAAACAAACCTCACTCACTTCTCACAGCTGAGGCCTTTGAAGCAATCCCCACTGGTTTACATTAATAACAAGTGTATTAACGTCTAATATTCAAAAAATGGATAAAAAACAACTAATTTTACAAGAAGATCACTTCCTGCTGCAGGGTTCTGTCAGTACATGTTTTCTGCTTTTTACTTTTATTCAAGAAAACATGAAGTGAGATCTATTTACACTTGTTTAACTGATGAATGAACACATTGAATGTATATAAAGGCATCTGGCTTCCTTCACCTTCTCTTCAATGTAAGTATGAGTTATAATAAATAAATGATCCAAGGTGAATGAATATGAGTCCGAATGGTTTTCTGTCAGAGTCTGTCATAAAGTATTAGCTTCATTCCCAAAGCAGCCGGGCTAGGCTCCAACCACCATCAGAAAATCAATGAACTCAATAAAAATGTGGGAAAGTTTTTGACCTTTTTAAAGTCATTGCCTTGAGTTTGTCATTTTCAAACATTGACTGATCACTCGATTATGCCCCAACCTCGACTCTGAACTGGTTTGGTTTCACCTTCACTCTTCTAAATGTTTCTACTTCATTAACTGGAATACCACATTGTATTATTTCATGTTTTAAGCGTCCAGATTGATATCCACAGTCACTTATTTACCGACACCATCTTAACCCACAGAGTC
>CM072151.1:3042174-3105031 GCA_036850595.1 Rhyacichthys aspro
TCTGACCTCGGATGAGTTCAAAGTTTTACAAGCTGAACGACAGCTGAAGGTTGAGTAAAAGTCAAACTTGGTTCATTGTTTTTGTTTTGTTTTTTTCCTGTATTTTCCTTGTGAGCTGTGACTGGCTGAAACTCTCAGAAACAAAACAAAGAAGTAAAATGGTGAAATATGCTGTTGGCTTACACATACAATTTTATAATCGTCCTGTGCCTTTAAGAGCTTTAAAGCACTAGGCTACACCACTTTAATAATTTTGAGAACAAGTGAAGAAGCTGCAAAGCCATAAAATATCTCTTGAATCCAGAGTTTGAGTGAAGACAAATCTACTGCTCATGGATTTACTTTGCTCTTGACCTCAACACTAGGTCAACTTCAAGCTTGTATCTTTGGCTCATAATGTGATAATAATGATGTAATGATAATGAGAGCACCTCGGGAGATTGTCCTGTTTGTGTTTTCACTTGTGATTTCCTCCAGAGACGGCCTCTGGTGTTTAATGATGATTCACACTCTGTTTGTTGCAGCATGTTTTCACACAGATCAGAGACCTGTCAGGGTTAAAGTTATTGTAGTGACTGAGCAGCAAGGCCTTTTATAGAGAGGACCAGGGCATTGGGCCTTGATTAGTTCATTAAAGTCTGCCTGAAAAAGCTCCATATTATGTCTTTAGGTTAAAAAAAGGTCTAGTATCTTTATTCATTTTCATTTCATCAATCAACAAACTTCTTATTACAGTGTTTTTGCTCATGTTTTTGGTAAAAACACAAAGCCAACAGTCACAGCTAACAGCCTAAAGATAGAGACTGATGACTTTTAATGACACACTGTTGTTACTGCGGCAGGTATTTTAGCTTTACCTTCAGATAATGTCACCTCCGAAGTAATACCATGTGTCAGAGTTTCTAATATTTCAGGCGTCTCCATCGAAGGTGTGATCAGTGGCTGCGGTAAATAATAACAACTTATAGGTCCATAATTATGACTGACTCAGCACAACTTAAGTGTGTTAAGTCATAAAACTCAGTACCAGTTGATATTTCTCACAATACTCTCTCGGACAGAAAATATAATCATTTTTCTGATCAATCATCTGTATTTCTATATTTGTTCTTATTTAAGGAGTCATTATTAGAAGTTACTGAGTGACAGACAGCACAGTGTGGCCCAGGAGGAAGTTTTTGTCAATAACAGAAGGATCAGGACGCGCAGTGGACAAAGGGCGCCCTCTGGTGTCAGTCAGAGGTACTGCGTCCACAGCTTTAACGCAGGACAACAGCGCCCTCTGCTGCAAATCAGGAGGAACACACACTCTTACAAACTAACATAACTATTAGACCACTCTACAGTCAAATATAGATGCTGAAAATCATAATAATAGCCTCAGATTTATTGGTAGTTTTTTTTCCAGCAGCATTTGTCTCCTGTCTTCGTCCTGATGAGTTATATAGTGTTGTTTTTACTTGCAGCAGGTTTATGCAGAAAAAAGACTTAATTCTGTACATATTTTATTTATATATAACGAACTAAAGAATGTAAAGTAACAACATGCCCTACTTTAACTGAATTATCTCATCATTTAATTAACCACGGTGTTAATTATTTATTTTGAAGGGAGCTGTAGACTCGTTGTTTTTCCGACTTGTTTTGACAGGGAAATGGTGCTGTTTAGGTTTCACTTTCATTTTTCCTGAAACGCCCTTCTCTGCTGCTGCTGCTGCTGCTGCTGCTGCTGCATAAATTTTGTTCTTATTGCCTGCAGTTTATTGTCCTCCACTTAGATGTCTTCTACAACTCAACACAACAACTATGTTCGGAGTTAACAAAGAAGAGACCAAACACAAGTAAGTAACATCTTTTGGCTTTAAAGTCAGAAATACTGCTGCTTTACTGTGAAAGTCTGTTATTGCTTTTTATCTTGACACTGTTTCTGTCGCTGCTGTAACAAAATATCATCCATAAAGTCAAAATATGGAGAAACAAAATAATTACACAGGAACTCAAAATATGGTCTGGGTTTTATGGGTTGTACAGTTGTAAAGTTTTTGTTGCATTAAAATCAGTTTATTGATTTGTATTTATTTTATTGTAAGAAGGGGACATGTAACACTTTTTCTGTAGTTTCTCAGAGATCGTTTGTATCGGAAAGACAATATTTTACTGTATTAAAACTAGACCTGTCAGCTCCTTAAACACACTGCTATGACATGTAAGTGCCTCGCGAAGGGGAAGAAAAAACAACATATTTTCAAGTAACAATTAATACTGGCCCGTAAGGCAGGAGTTTTTCACATTCTGGAAACAAGTGATTTGACTCAAAATGTTATTAACACAAACTTTTGAAGTGTTGTGTTAAATAGTGAAGCTTGTTTGGTTCAATTCTATTTTGCTATTCCGCTCTTCTGTACAAAGAATGAAACCAGTCTCTGTGGATTCAAGTTGGATTTCCAGGGAATACAAAACATCGCCTAAAGCCTGTCCCATTTTACGTAAAGGGTTATTTTCATTTCTACTGAGTGAAAATGGCTGGTTTTAGACACAGGACAATAACTGGTTTTAAGGGACACTGTGATTTCAAAGTGCCATGATTATCATTGTATTAAAAAACACAAATACCAGGGCAGACCATTACTGTCAAATGAGCTGGAGACTCAAGACCAGAGGAGAATTATAGTGCTAGATTATTTAACTATTATTACAACCCAAAGATTTGACTCTTTTAATTTACTGAGAAATTAAAACCGTTTTAAGCTGTATTGACAATAAAGTGATGTTTTTCAGAATCTCAAACCGTCCCATAAAACCATTTAACACAATATTCTTAACAGTTTAAAAACAATGGTGGCTTTGTTTCACTTTATGTCACTCAGTAAAACGAATAGAGTAAAACAAATGTATAAAATAAATAAGTAGATACATAAAAATCTAGTTAAACAAATGTATAAAATTAATATATCTCAATTTCAATCCCTTTTTACTTGATCAAACTGGTGTTTCTTTAAAGTCACATAAGTGTCCCGTGTCTAGTTGATATGTACAGCAGTAAACCATAGACCAATGGTTCTCAGACTTATTCACTTCATCTATATCTCCAAGTTTTTATGTCACACAGCAGACAGTATACTTTCTATATGAGTATTAATATTACGGACCTGTAGCTCTTCTGTTGTGCTGCTTTCAGGTGACTAGACTTTTATATCAAATACGTGTGTTTCGAGGTCATATTTTATCCACCTCAACGTTTCCAAATAGACAAGAAACAAATAGAATCCATTGTATATTGATAATAGTATTTTAAAACTATAGTAAACGTAAAAAAGGCCTGCGTTATGTAAGTGTATGTTAAATATTCCTGTGTACCACTAAAAAGGTCTGGAGTTTCATTATTTGGGTCTAAACATGTGGGTGCTTTGAGTTTCTTTTATGCAAAGTTTCATTTCTTCTGTCTTCATAGACAAATGGCGACTGGATTTGGTTTCGGTTCTGCATCTGGTTTTGGGACGTCTGCGCAAATACCTGCTTTTGGGGGCTCTGTGTCTGCGTCTGCGCCTGCGTCTGCGCCTGCGCCTGCGCCTGCGACTACAACTACAGGGTCACCTTTATTTAACCACGGGCTCGTCACAACAACAGCAACATCAGCTCCCAGCTCCTCGACAGAGAAAGAAAACAAGAAGACTGAATTCAAAATACCACGTACGTCTTTTAAGATTTCTGCAATAATAAGTGTCAAAGGAGCTGTACTTATAAACTTTGTAGACACCAGATCACAGAAACTGGTTCGTTTACACAGATTTACAGACGATTTAAATGAAAAGTCTGGTGCTGCAAAAAGAGGCCGTCAGTAATCGACGCAAATCATGCATTTTTAGAAATAAATGTTTCTTGTTTGGTCATTTAGATTTTGAATATGAGTGTAAATATCTGTGATTTCCACTTGAAATGGAATTTAAATTAAAATCTTGGCTGGTTCAGTTTAACAGAGTTCAGATCTCCATGGTTAATGAGTTAAAAACTGAAATTATTATTTAAAAACAACCTTATGAAGCCTGTGTTTGTGTGGGTTGAAAACAAGTGCCTTACAAAGCCAGGAAATTCTTTATTTTCTTGGTTTTCATAGATTTGAACCACCTCAGGCCGCATTATTCATTATAATTAGAAACAAATTGGAGTTTAGTGGTGTCTCCAGAAGCTCAGCATCAACATAATCTGAAGTCAGCTGGTTTTAAATGGTTTAAAGACCCCAGGATAAAACCAAAATAAAGCCATGTATCCACACAACAGATACATTTATGACAGGATTTTATGTTTATAATTATTATTTTGACAGATCTGTATTGTACCTGCTGTTAGTCGTGTCCTGTAAGCCCCTGAGGATGGACGTGTAAGATTCATTCTGTGGTTTAAATGGAAATGAGTGCAGCCTTTGTGCTTTTAAAACTCTGTATAATATGTTATTCATTCATTTAAACAGAAAGAACCGCTACGAAGAAACCTGTCAATAAATTATCTAGTAAGTAACTAAAACAGCTGCGCAGCAATAGTGACTGACCCCAGCTTCAGTGTTTTGTCAAATCAAATTTGGCCTTAGCTTTTAACATGTTTCCTAAGCACAAAAGCCATTATCAACTACTGTTTACAGACTGTCACTAAAATGTCTCGTTATTATTCTTTGCAGAGGAGTCTTTACCAACTAACACGGCAACCCCCTGGAGAGAAGTGAAGTGGACTGAGGAGTGGGTTGAGACAAATTATACATTTTTCTTTTTTAACAATGATACAGTTTATGCAACAACCTAATTTCACTTTTATTTGCCCTTATCCCATTCAAACCTGTAATAGTCAAAGGACATCCCTGATGGAGAGCGTGGCCTCCTACAGACCGAGCTGTGAGGACGTCCCGCGGGCTCGGGTTCTGCTGCTGGGACCGGTCGGCTCCGGGAAGTCCAGCTTCATCAGCTCAGTCCAGTCTGTGTTCAGTGGAAGAGTCACCAACAGGGCCATGGTGGGCCACTCCTCCTCCAGCAGCTTCACAAAGAAGGTACAGAGAAAAGCCTTCAGCATTACCCATGAATACCTTAAAGCAACAACATGTGACAACACAAGATATGGAGTCTGTCATTGCAACAAAAGCATTTAATTCATTCTGATTTTCTGAGATTCAAAGCTCCACTTCCTGATTTTCTTTTTTTGTTCCTGTCTCAGACTCCACTCTCCTCCAAAATCAGCCTAGGGACCTCTCCTGCTTCTCTTTTATTCCACAAAATACTAATCCATTTGACCAAATTGAAGTTTAGAGTTTAGCGTTAGCTTAGCTGTGACTTCAGCGTCAGGACGACAATTATCTCCTCCTCGTTAAACATTACGTGATTGAATTGACAGTATTTATCTGTGTTTTACGTTGCCTCCCTTTTCTCTGTTGATGCTTTTCTTTTTTCAGCTGTTTCTCTGTTAAAAGACATATTCAGCTGAAAATACACTTTATCTGCAGCTATTAAACTTCCTGGAACGTCATGTGACAAGTGTCGACCAATGGGAGAGGTTCTGATCTCTTACAATCCCTAATAATAAACAGTAGATGGCATCATAAAGCCTGTTTTTTCACAGTTGATTGCTTCAACAAGATACAGTTTGGGTTTAAATCATTTTCCAATTAGAAGAAATAGTAGAAGAGGCTATTGTGGTTATATCTGATGCTTTTATTCACTGATTAAACTGTATTTGTACTGTATATTGTTAGTTGCAGCCCTTTAACATCCGTGGTCCGGAGGGAGACGGTCACACGGCTCTGGACCTGTGTGACATGATGGGCCTCGGAGACGGAGACATGACCGGACCGACTCTACACGACATACTGACCGTCATTAAAGGCCACGCACCAGAGGGATACAAGGTAAACGCAACACAAATCACAGATGTAAGTGGTAAGTTTTCAATAGACAAAACGGACAAAACGGTGTATAAGAAAACTAAGGGACATGATGGGTTTTTACACTGTGGACTTGTGAAGGGTCTGTATTTAAAGGGGTTTTGTTTGGTCTAATTTTTCCTGTTTGATCTGGACCAAATCACCAGAGGACGGTGGTTCGGACCAAACAGCTGCTCTTTGGTCCAGAACAAACTGAACTGGTTTGTTTCTAGTGTTAAATTTGGAGATAGTTTGCATTTTTGAAACAAATGCAGGAATTCGCAGACAAATAAATACAATAATAAGAGAAAATGAAGGAGGGAAATGGAGAAAAGGCACACTTAAGACACAGATTATGTTGTTTTATGTTTTGTATGGCTCTGTTTTTATAGCTACACTTCTGACCGTTTCCTAAAGAGCGTTAAAGTGATTTAAATCATGTCTTGATTATTAACTAAAATAAGCCTCTGCAGAGACACATTCACCACAGTAAAAGCCGTCTACGGGAGACAGGACGACGGTGAACGCATCGTCAGGGAAAGTCTGATAGTCCACTTTTTAAAACTGTAGAGTCAAACCAAAAGTTACGAACCAAACAAATCCAGTGTAACAATATGTGAGTTCTCAGTGCAGACCTTGGTGTGGACTTTAAAGTGAGAATAAGATGCCAGGCTAATAGTAAAAGTTAGATAAGTAATAGTTTTTGAGCCGAGAGTGCCTTCACTCAGATATTTACCTGTTGGAGCTGGAGCTGCAGCAGATTCAGACGTCTCTCTTGTCTTCTCCAGATGCACTCCTTTAAAAAAAACCTAAACACAGGAGAAAATGCAGCTGTAACATGTTATGATAAATGTTTCTGTTTAGATACATGGTTCTAGATGGATTTGGGTGGATTTTAAGTGGTTTAACTTGGACTTTAACTGGTTTTCATTGGCTTTAAACTAGTTTTTGATCTGTGCAGGCTTTCACTATAACCACGTTTGGATTGGTTTTAAGGGTTTAACTTGGACTTTAAGTGTTAAGTGTTATGGTTTAATTAAAAGACATAAGGTGTAAATTAAATAAAGCACTAATAAACTGTAAAAAATACAATAATGTGATCATTTTCTCTTCACAGTTTAGTCCAGATCAAGTCTTGAGCTCAGAGACGGAGGGTTTCGTGAAGAGACCAAGCCTTAAAGACAAAATTCACTGCGTGGTCTTTGTTCTGGACGCGTGTAAAGTCGTGTATGGCTTCAACTCCAAAGGCCTCAGTGTGGCTCTCCAACATCTGAGAGAGTGCATCTGTGACCTCGGTGAGAGCGCAGTAATGAAGAAAAGTCTAATGTTATTGTTGTAAGTTTATTTACATGTTGTTCATCGTTGAATTTCTTTCCGCAGGTGTTCATCAAGTCGCTCTGTTGACTCACGTTGACAAAATTTGTCAAGAAACAGGCAAAAACGTGTCGGAGGTTTACAAGAGCCGCGCCATTCGTGAAATGGTAACAAATGTCAAACAACAAATGAATATTAAAACAGTTTTACATTCATATTACCCATTAAGACCTGCGCCCAAAACTGACTGAACTGAATGTCATAAAGAGCTTTTTTATCAGATGTTTGTAAAACGGGGAGAAAAAAAGAAATTACGTGCGACTGTCTACAAGACTTTATTTTTTTTTAATGTTGGCAACAGCCCAAATTTTAAAAGTCACATCATTTTAGTTAAAAGAAAACAGTCCAGAGACCACAAAAACTAGATTATATTAAACATTATGCACTGTCCTGGTCAAATAGATGATAGTCATTCATCGAGTGGACGACTGCATGAACGCCACATGTACCTGCTTGTACTAAACCTCAGGAATGATGCCCTAACTGAGGACAGCTGGGTGTAGTCACATTACTCACACCGTGGCATTTTAAAATCAGGGTTGAAACGGGTAAATGTTCACGTAACGACAACCAGCAGCAACACGAGCAGGAGCAGGCTCGTAATGATGTGGTTATTAGGTATTTAAACCAGAGAGAAAACATTGGAGGGGCTTTCACGGTTGGTCAGTTTAAAGCAGCGGTGTTAAACTCAAAATGGTGAGGGGCCCAAATAGTAAATAAGAATAAGGGCAGAAGACTGTGACAAATCCAACAAAAACCTGATCAAATCCAACTAAAACCTGCCTGAATCCATCTAAAATCGTACTGAAACCTGTTTAAGTCCATTTAAAACCTGTTCCAATCCAGATAAAACCTGTTTAAAACAATTAAAACCTGTTCAAATCCAACTGAAACCTGTTCAAGTCCATATAAAACTTGTTCAAGTCCATATAAAACCTGTTCAGATGCAACTAAAACCTGTTCAAGTCCATATAAAACCTGTTCAGATGCAACTAAAACCTGTTCAAGTCCATATAAAACCTATTTTTGCCTATTACATATCTTTAGAATACTTTAGTGCCTTTTTATTTTTGTCCCAAAAAAATGTTCCCAACACATTGTAAAACATTGCAAATGGTCCAAACATGCACTTTTGGCGCATGTTTGGTATAATGTAATTGTATATATGTGTTATACCAGTAAAGGACTGTTTCAATCAACAAAAAGATGATGTAGTTTGGCATTTGAAGTGTGGCAATGTAGACTCAGGAGGATAGGGGTAAATAACAGGTGTGAGTCTAACAAATCCACCTGTGCAGCAGCAAGAACACAGATCTGAAGGGGGCTTTAGAAACTTAAAGATTAGATCCTTATACAATCAGAAAAACATGAAAAGGTTTCTTTATTGTTTCTAAATTTGAACAGTGTATGTGCTTGTGCTGTGTGTTTGTAGATATCTAAAGCGGGGGATCTTCTGGGGATGTCCACCTCATACATCGTCCCAGTGAAGAACTACTCCTCGGAGCTGGACGTGGACGTAAACACCGACGTGCTGCTGCTCCAGGCCGTCGACCACATCCTGCAGTACACCGACCTGTTCTTCAAGGACGTCGCGGAGCAGCGAGTTCATTCAGTAAAGCCTTATTAAACTGAGATCAGTGAAAGAAAGATGTGCTATTTTAACCTTCTTGTCAACATGAAGTAAATGGACTAAATGTGGTCTATTTTATACTGAATTCTCAAACTCACATTAAAGTTTTGAGCTAAAATTAAAGCCGGATTTGGGTCACAGAGGGTCGGAGTCTGTTCTGGCAGCTTTAAGAGTGACTTGGGGTCCACAGTAGAGAATTACAAATTAATTGCAGGGCTAACACAAGATTAACACTCATATTTATTCACTTTGGGTAATTTTTTAATTCATTAATCCACTAATACATTCATGTCTTCGAGCAGTAGGCGAAAAATATAGTCCCCAAAGCACGAGGAAGACATGCAGACTTCACAATATATGCTACAGATCCAAACTGAGTTTTATCTGAGGTTTAACTGGGACCAATTGAGGTTAATTGACAGCTTCTTACAGTACTGTGCATAAATCTTTGTCCCCTAAAAACACAATAAATATCAGAGGTGAAGGGTTACAATGTGTGTGTTCTTATTTAAGACTAAAGTTCACAGTCTGTTTTTTTTCTCAGTGTTAAAATAAAGGTGTGCTGCCAAACCTGTGTGTCCTGTCTTGTCTAATTATCTATTCTCTGTCTTTGTACTTTATTTTTACATTAATGCACTGTAGGAAAACCAGGCATTGGCCTAATGTAGAATTATTCTTTATTGATCAGATTAATTCATCCTTGTGGGTTGCATTTGTAGGTGATGTAGATCTAGATTCTGCTTCCTTCAAAAGGCAGTCAACACAAAAAATAACATCAATTTCTGAACCTTCAATGGCTCTGGTAACGCCCTTTTAGGTTTCTATTACTTTTACTTTGAAAGGAAGGATCCGCATGGCCACTTCCGGTTTCGTTTCTGCGAAAAAGGTCCGAGCAGCGCTTCAGCGTCACTTCAGAATCACCTCAGTCTCTCAGCGCCACGGCCTCACTTTCATCGCGACTCTTTCTGAAGACTTTTCTAAACGAAGACTTCTGCAAAACACGGTAAGAAGAAACACTTAATGGGGTTTGATGGAAAAGTGAACATTTACTCTGGGTACAGGAATACAATAGAAAAATATGACCATGCATGTACTGTATAACTAAAAGTAGGTTATTTGTCACAGTATCAGTTAGCCCATAATGTAAAACATAGCGCCTCCAGGTCACAGAAAATGGTAGATTTCTCCCTTTATCTCACTAAAATTGTCATTAATTTAGCTGCAGTCCATAAAACAAGCTAACATACCTATCCAGGATAATATTTAGCTAAACTATTTCCATGGTTTTATAGCCTGACATATCACTAACTTGTATGATGCCACAATTTTACTTTGCAATTTTTGTTTGTTTTTTTGAATAAATTAGTGCTTTCCACTCTAACACTTCCATTGTGCCCTATTTTTTCAGTCTTGTTGAAAGATTGAATGCCTTCAGTTTGTACGGTCACATAACAATAAAAATGTACAGCTTTAAAGATACAGGGTCAACTCACCACACTTTCCTCTGGAGCCAGGACGTGATGTTGTTTTGATGGAGTAGTGGAGGATCTTGTATCTCGTCCTGTTTGACCACTGGTTTTTTTTTCATTAGGGCACAACAGCCATGAACTCCAACTTGACCAGGAGCCAGATGAGGAAACTCTGCCAGGAGTTTGGAAAAGTTAAACTCAAACTGCTCTTCAAAGCCAGCATCCACGGTTTTACTGGTGCTGCCTTTCACCAGCGCTGTGACAACCACGGTCCCACCGTGTCTGTGGGATACAACCAGTCTGGTTACGTTTTTGGAGGCTACACCTGTGCCTCCTTCTGTCAGTCTGGTCAATATGGATATGATGACAAGGCTTTTCTCTTCACATTCAGTGGAGAAAACCTTCTGAAATACCCAGTCAATAATAATAATTATGCAGTGAAAATGATCAATAAAAGGGGACCATATTTTGGAGAAGCCTTTGTTCTTATGTATGGAAACCAAGCAGTAGTTCATAGTTCTCCTGGAAACTATTACAGTTTCACAGCAGCAGAAATGCACGGCAACGACCTCCAGCTGATCGAGTGTGAGGTGTATCAAGTTGAAGGTACGTCACATCGACTCATTCAATAAATATCAGGTCATTTAAAGATTCTATTATTTTCTTTACTTGATACAGAAACAACTGAACTTGAGAAGTCGTGGAGGGCTGTTGTTTGGGAATCAAAGTAAGTAACAAAGTTAAGTTGAAAAAACCACCACACTTGCTAACTCAAACATAAAGTATATAAAATATATAAATATCATTGAACAGGAGGAAACAGGAGCTGATGGAGAGTATTAAGTCGTACAAACCTTTAGTGGACTCCGTGTCCCGGCCTCGAGTGCTGATGATTGGACCAGTGGGAGCGGGAAAGTCCAGCTTTTTCAACTCCATTAGCTCCGTGTTCAGAGGTCATGTGACCAACCAGGCCATCGCTGGCTGCTCTACCACCAGCCTCACCACTCAGGTCAGACATTTTAGTTACTGTCCCAGGGTGAATCCTCTTTTTTTGGCTTCTCTGATAACGGTTTTATTCCCTCAGCTGAACTCAGGGCTGCCTTAGAGTCAAACAGGTTTTCTAAAACAACTTCCACTGCTGTTGATTATAATGATCTTATTAAAGATACATCCTGCTCAGGACACATTATTTTAGTCTTGTACCATCATTATTTTGTCCTGAACAGTTTCGTAACTACTCTGTGAAAACTGGACGAGACGGAAAGCCTCTGCCCATCGTCCTGTGTGACACTATGGGATTGGAGGAAAGCACAGGGGCGGGGCTTGATATTGATGACATCAGCAGCATCCTCAAAGGTCATGTGCCAGACTGTTACCAGGTAAAAGTTACAGACTGTTTACCAAAAACACATCAGGCTGGGATAGGCTCCAGCGACCCCCAACACAAAGATGAATGAATAATGACTTGTGTTTGTGTCCAGTTCAACCCGTCTGCTCCTCTGCATTCAGAGGTCCCCGGCTACTGTCAGTCTCCAGAACTCAAAGACAAGATCCACTGTGTGGTCTATGTCATCGACTCCTGTAAGATCTCAATAATGCCAGCGAAGTTGGAGGCCAAGCTGGATGCTATCCGCAGAAAAGCTAACCTCATCGGTGAGTAAATATGTCTGTTCCAAACCCACAGCAGTATGAATGTCCTGGTGGTTCACGTGTGTTCTGTCTGTAGGGATTCCTCAGCTGGTGTTGCTCACCAAAGTAGATGAAGCTTGTCCGTCTGTGAAGGAGGATGTGACCAACGTTTACAAGAGTGGATACATCAAGGAACTGGTAATACATTCATACTTTGAATCCATTTTGAGATGTGTGTGTTAGGATTTGGAGTGTAATCGAATGTGTGAAATAATCAATCTGTGAAGCAGAAAAGTCTAAAAGTCTTGCCAGTCTTTGGCTCCAGAACATGACAGAATGTGTCTCAGAAAAGCCTGGAGAGTGTGAACACGGCTCAGGGATAAACCGGTTCAACGAAGAATAGACTGAGCTCTCAAAGCCAGAATAAAACACATCAGATTCAATGAGCAACGATAGCAGGGATACGCCCAGGTTCACAAACATCCCTTTAACACTTGAGAAACTAAAGCTGAAAGTTAATAGTTCTGTTTGGTCTGTAAAGTTGGTTCATATGATAAACATGAGAGGGCCACTTGTAAACGGGTGTTTTTCCTCTTCAATAATAATAAACTGTTAAGATTCACCAAATGCTGGACCAAACCCAGCCTTAAGCCTGGACTAGGTTCAGCTGCAGCATGTTTCTGTGATTATTGAGAGTCTCTGGTTTTAAACCTGAACCTGGATGCACCTCTCTGATACGACAGGGCTGTAGTTAAAGATCAGTGTAATAAACTAACATCTAATCATTTGTGTTGTTCAGGCGCATGAGGCCAGCACTCGCCTCGGCGTCCCAGTGTCCTGTGTGGTCCCAGTGAAGAACTACAGCGAGGAGCACGAGCTGGACGTGAATGTGGACATCCTGCTGCTCAGTGCTGTGCTTCAGATACTTCGAATTACAGACGATTACTTTGATGAAATCAGTGACCGTCTCTGCAGCAAAGAATAATTATTACTATAATAATTAGTAACTAGGGCCTGGGTTTTTAAGTAAGTAAAGTATCATATTGTGTACCATTGTTATTACTGCCCCATTTGTGTCTAAAATGTTAACCTTGTTGTAAGCTAAGTATTATTATAATAATGCTCCGATCAGGATTTTTGAGGCTGATACCAATCACTGAAATCATTGGGTCTATTTGATTAAGTACCTTAATAAATTCACTATTATTAAAAACACAGAAGCCTATTTAAATTAATTATAAGGTGTGGTAAAACTAAACAGTAATAAACTGACAATGTTTTCTTGTATTTATTTACCTTTTTAGTTTTATTCAGCAATAACTGTAGGTTTTTCTCACAATAATCACAGACAACAACAAACAACAAATAATTTGTGCCTTGTTCTGGCTACATCCAAGTCTCCAAAGTCAGCCTCAGCTTTACTTCATTGAACTTTAAACTAAGGAACAAATAACAGGCACAAACTGGAGTTCTACATAAACCAGAAAAGAAACAAGAATACAGACTTCTCAACGTAATTTAGCATTCATTTCAGGTTTTACTTCAAGAATATCAGCATCTCTGCATTTTTTGGAGAAACTCTATTCTTTTTCTCATCTGTAATATTTGCTGCAGAGCCAAAAAAGCTCACTATCAACACTTGTGCATGGAGTATTGATATTTCTCTATGTTTCCTACTGTCATTACCATACCTCTACATAATGCATGGTTGAGATGTAACACTGTTCTTTGATTTCCTTTTCATGATGTATTGTAACTGAGCAAATACAATAAAACAGTTAAACCACAAAGACATTTATTAAGATGGAGTCGGCTCAGTTGAAGAATATATTACACAATAAACATGAGACCAAACTGATTGGCTGCTTGCTTTTGTATTTTTGTAACTAAAGACCACTGCCATGAACCAAACCTTCTGTATCCAAACCTCCAGATCAGAATCAACCAATAGGAATTCAAACAAACAAATCCCAAAAGGATTAGTTGTTTTTGTTGTTAGAGCTGCCCCCTTGTGGCCATATATCCACACAGCTAGTCAATAGGAAAATGCCTTGGACCTGAAAAGCTCTAATACCCAATACAGTGTTGCTATAGAATATAATTGTTGCCACATTATTAGTTCCACTTGTTCTAATGCTTCTAAATACTCATATCTGATTAAAAAAAATCAAAAAACGACATGGCAGCAGCTAAACTGAGCATCAAAATATAAAAGAAAGGTGATTTAAGTGATTTCAATTAAAGGGCCATTGTGTAATAAATTTCTACCAGTTACTGACACCTGTGGCCGTTGGAGGAACTGCAGTCAGTGTCGTGCTCGCTCTCGTGCGCGCGTTCGTACGAGCACGACTGAGGAACCGGTGCATCAGCCTCATCACAGACTGATCACAGACTCATCAGAGACTGATCACAGACTCATCACAGACTGATCACAGACTGATCACAGACTGATCACAGACTCATCAGAGACTGATCACAGACTGATTACAGACTCATCACAGACTCATCACAGACTCACCACAGACTCATCACAGACTGATCACAGACTCATCACAGACTCATCACAGACTCATCACAGACTGATCACAGACTCATCACAGACTCATCACAGACTCATCACAGACTCATCACAGACTATCACAGACTATCACAGACTTATCACAGACTGATCACAGACTGATCACAGACTGATCACAGACTGATCACAGACTGATCACAGACTCATCACAGACTCATCACAGACTGATCACAGACTCATCACAGACTCATCACAGACTCATCACAGACTGATCACAGACTCACCACAGACTCATCACAGACTGATCACAGACTCACCACAGACTCATCACAGACTCATCACAGACTGATCACAGACTGATCACAGACTATCACAGACTTATCACAGACTCACCACAGACTCATCACAGACTGATCACAGACTCATCACAGACTCATCACAGACTGATCACAGACTCACCACAGACTCATCACAGACTGATCACAGACTCACCACAGACTCATCACAGACTCATCACAGACTGATCACAGACTGATCACAGACTGATCACAGACTCACCACAGACTCATCACAGACTCATCACAGACTGATCACAGACTGATCACAGACTCATCACAGACTCATCACAGACTGATCACAGACTGATCACAGACTGATCACAGACTCACCACAGACTCATCACAGACTGATCACAGACTGATCACAGACTGATCACAGACTGATCACAGACTGATCACAGACTCACCACAGACTCATCACAGACTCATCACAGACTCATCACAGACTGATCACAGACTGATCACAGACTGATCACAGACTCACCACAGACTGATCACAGACTCATCACAGACTCATCACAGACTCATCACAGACTCACCACAGACTGATCACAGACTGATCACAGACTGATCACAGACTCATCACAGACTGATCACAGACTCACCACAGACTCATCACAGACTCACCACAGACTCATCACAGACTCATCACAGACTGATCACAGACTGATCACAGACTGATCACAGACTCACCACAGACTCATCACAGACTCATCACAGACTCATCACAGACTGATCACAGACTGATCACAGACTCATCACAGACTCATCACAGACTGATCACAGACTGATCACAGACTGATCACAGACTCACCACAGACTGATCACAGACTCATCACAGACTCATCACAGACTCATCACAGACTCACCACAGACTGATCACAGACTGATCACAGACTGATCACAGACTCATCACAGACTGATCACAGACTCACCACAGACTCATCACAGACTCATCACAGACTATCACAGACTGATCACAGACTGATCACAGACTGATCACAGACTGATCACAGACTCATCACAGACTCATCACAGACTGATCACAGACTGATCACAGACTGATCACAGACTGATCACAGACTGATCACAGACTCATCACAGACTGATCACAGACTGATCACAGACTGATCACAGACTCATCACAGACTATCACAGACTCATCACAGACTGATCACAGACTGATCACAGACTCATGACAGACTGATCACAGACTGATCACAACTGATCACAGACTGATCACAGACTATCACAGACTGATCACAGACTGATCACAGACTATCACAGACTCTGAGATTTACTGGAGTCATGTTTACGGAGGAGGTAAGAAAAGTTACACTTCTGAAAGTTTGACAAACTTTATTTGAGACTAAACTATGTTTGACTCTCGAGACTGACACAGAGTGAACTCTTGAGACAGAGGCAAGATGTTGACAATAGTATGTTTTATAAAGTGTTACACAATACATTAGTTAGAGTAAACTTTGTGTGATATATTATCGACTGTATGTAACGTTTGTCAAAAAAGCGTTGACAAACGTTAGCTTAGCTACAGCTAGCTTTAGCACTAGCTCACGTAGTTTCCATCGAGACCCTGCAGTGTTCACACAGGAGTCTCAGCAGAATAACGGCAAAAGTTAGTGAACTTATCTCTATCAGACGGGATACGAAGCATAATGTGTTACTATTTCTATTATTTCTCCGAGTCGTTGCACAAATATTAGAGCATTTCATTTTTATTTGATCAGCTAATGTCTAAACAGCTGCACTGTTCCTAAACCTTGTGTAACATCAGTGACAAGCACCAAAACAACACTCACTGACCTCTTATTTATTCTGGAGAAAAGCTAAATACATATTACGAAGTACAGGAGTTTTGCTTGTTTCTAGGAACCACTACTGTACTAACTTGGTCTTGCATTAGGTTGAGACAACATAAATGTAACCCCACTGTACCATTTCAGCTTATCCTTGTTTATTTTACTCTTGGTTCATTCAGAATACCTCCAACACGAAATTTAGCTCAATAAAAGAACAAATATGTTATTTATTTTTATTGTTGTCTTCTCAGGACTCCAGCTCTGGAGTTTGAAGCTCCTGTGGAGGGGAGCACTAACAGTGACTGCAACATCTGTCTCCGGAGAAGGATGAAGTGCTCCAGATGAATGGAACTCGTCTGTGAAGGGTTTTTTTCTGGATGTGCCGGAGTGAGCCACACCAGGACCAGCCGAACCCAACAGGGGTCAGCCAGCTCGATGCACCTGCCTGAACTGCCCAGTCATGACAACAGATCTAGAAAACAAATGCTGCAGGAGGATCCAACAGGGCGTCTCACCTGTTTTTATTTCAGAAAACTAGATTTAAAAAAAATAATGCTTTCTTTGTTTTATTACTTGAAAGTTTTATACAGTGTTTATATACAGGGAGAAATAAATATATATTTTTATAGATTCTTTCCTACACATTTATAGTAAAGGAGTTGCTGTATTTGAGCACTTAAATCATGTTCTAAAGAAAGAGAGAGAGAATAATAAGCATTGGTGTCATTTTTACAGTCATGACATTAATTTATTTACTTTATTATAACATACAATACATAGATAATACAGATAAAGTTTGACAGGTAACAAACTTTTCCACAGCATTGTAGATAAGTGCATATTGATATTATGATGTAAATAACAAAACAGGTTAGACTTCTCCACTGGTGCATGATACCTGAACATAACGGTTCCTTTTAGAGACAGGTAAGGACTGTGGACATGTGGCTGACATACCTGTCCTCTGCAGAGTAGTGTCTGGGCCAGTTCAGCTGTAGGTGTGGACACAACCCCAGGGAGGAGACCAGGGGCCCGAGGGTCATCTGGCCCATGACCTCTTTGTCCCACATCCAGAGGTGCATGCTGGATCTGATGAGGGCCCACTCACCGCTGACGTGGTGCAGTACGCCTCAGCACAGAGCCTAAATATATTGAATTTAGAGTCTAAGTTACAAGGAATGATCACATCTGAGTTCATTTTTTATCTGAAATACTAACTGTTTAGCAAACGAGCCAAAGTTAGTCAGTTTGTGCTGTGTTACTGTGCAGGAGGCCGTTCGGGTTTTTTTTGTGTCTGCAGAGTCCATCTCAAAACTAACGCGAACCAATGCCGCTGACTTAAGTTTAGTAGGATAGTATCTGAATTGAGACAAATCTGATTATTTTTATCATAGAATGTGAAAATAGTGGTTATCTCCTCACATACATTTATCATTGAGCAAAGACAGTTGAATATAATAGTTTAGCTTGTCGTTTGTGTAGAACTATCCTTAGTTGATCAGATTAATTCATCCTTGTGGGTTGCATTTGTAGGTGATGTAGATCTAGATTCTGCTTCCTTCAAAAGGCACTAAACACAAAAAATAACATCAATTTCTGAACCTTCAATGGCTCTGGTAACGCCCTTTTAGGTTTCTATTACTTTTACTTTGAAAGGAAGGATCCGCATGGCCACTTCCGGTTTCGTTTTTCTGCGGAACTGGTCCGAGCAGCGCTTCAGCGTCACTTCAGAATCACCTCAGTCTCTCAGCGCCACGGCCTCACTTTCATCGCGACTCTTTCTGAAGACTTTTCTAAACGAAGACTTCTGCAAAACACGGTAAGAAGAAACACTTAATGGGGTTTGATGGAAAAGTGAACATTTACTCTGGGTACAGGAATACAATAGAAAAATATGACCATGCATGACTAACTAAAAGTAGGTTATTTGTCACATCCATAAAACAGGTATCAGTTCTTAGCCCATAATGTAAAACATAGCGCCTCTATGTCACAGAAAATGGTAGATTTCTCCCTTTATCTCACTAAAATTGTCATTAATTTAGCTGCAGTCCATAAAACAAGCTAACATACCTATCCAGGATAGTATTTAGCTAAACTATTTCCATGGTTTTATAGCCTGACATATCACTAACTTGTATGATGCCACAATTTTACTTTGCAATTTTTTGTTTGTTTTTTGAATAAATTAGTGCTTTCCACTCTAACACTTCCATTGTGCCCTATTTTTTCAGTCTTGTTGAAAGATTGAATGCCTTCAGTTTGTACGGTCACATAACAATAAAAATGTACAGCTTTAAAGATACAGGGTCAACTCACCACACTTTCCTCTGGAGCCAGGACGTGATGTTGTTTTGATGGAGTAGTGGAGGATCTTGTATCTCGTCCTGTTTGACCACTGTTTTTTTTTTTCATTAGGGCACAACAGCCATGAACTCCAACTTGACCAGGAGCCAGATGAGGAAACTCTGCCAGGAGTTTGGAAGAGTTCAACTCAAACTGCTCTTCAAAGCCAGCATCCACGGTTTTACTAGTGCTGCCTTTCACCAGCGCTGTGACAACCACGGTCCCACCGTGTCTGTGGGATACAACCAGTCTGGTTACGTTTTTGGAGGCTACACCAGTGCCTCCTTCTGTCAGTCTGGTCAATATGGATATGATGACAAGGCTTTTCTCTTCACATTCAGTGGAGAAAACCTTCTGAAATACCCAGTCAATAATAATAATTATGCAGTGAAAATGATCAATAAAAGGGGACCATATTTTGGAGAAGACTTCGTTCTTATGAATGGAAACCAAGCAGTAGTTTATAGCAATCCTGGAAACTATTACAGTTTCACAGCAGCAGAAATGCACGGCAACGACCTCCAGCTGATCGAGTGTGAGGTGTATCAAGTTGAAGGTACGTCACATCGACTCATTCAATAAATATCAGGTCATTTAAAGATTCTATTATTTTCTTTACGTGATACAGAAACAACTGAACTTGAGAAGCCGTGGAGGGCTGTTGTTTGGGAATCCAAGTAAGTAACAAAGTTAAGTTGAAAAAAACACCACACTTGCTATAAAGTATATAAAATATATAAATATCATTGAACAGGAGGAAACAGGAGCTGATGGAGAGTATTAAGTCGTACAAACCTTTAGTGGACTCCGTGTCCCGGCCTCGAGTGCTGATGATTGGACCAGTGGGAGCGGGAAAGTCCAGCTTTTTCAACTCCATTAGCTCTGTGTTCAGAGGTCATGTGACCAACCAGGCCATCGCTGGCTGCTCTGCCACCAGCCTCACCACTCAGGTCAGACATTTTGGTGAATCCCCTCTTTTTGGTTTCTCTGATAATGGTTTTGTTCCCTCAGCTGAACTCAGGGCTGACTTAGAGTCAAACAGGTTTTCTAAAACAACTTCCACTGCTGTTGATTATAATGATCTTATTAAAGATACATCCTGCTCAGGACACATTATTTTAGTCTTGTACCATCATTATTTTGTCCTGAACAGTTTCGTAACTACTCTGTGAAAACTGGACGAGACGGAAAGCCTCTGCCCATCGTCCTGTGTGACACTATGGGATTGGAGGAAAGCACAGGGGCGGGGCTTGATATTGATGACATCAGCAGCATCCTCAAAGGTCATGTGCCAGACTGTTACCAGGTAAAAGTTACAGACTATTTACCAAAAACACATCAGGCTGGGATAGGCTCCAGCGACCCCCAACACAAAGAAGAATGAATAATGACTTGTGTTTGTGTCCAGTTCAACCCGTCTGCTCCTCTGCATTCAGAGGTCCCCGGCTACCGTCAGTCTCCAGAACTCAAAGACAAGATCCACTGTGTGGTCTATGTCATCGACTCCTGTAAGATCTCAATAATGCCGGCGAAGTTGGAGGCCAAGCTGGATGCTATCCGCAGAAAAGCTAACCTCATCGGTGAGTAAATATGTCTGTTCCAAACCCACAGCAGTATGAATGTCCTGGTGGTTCACGTGTGTTCTGTCTGTAGGGATTCCTCAGCTGGTGTTGCTCACCAAAGTAGATGAAGCTTGTCCGTCTGTGAAGGAGGATGTGACCAACGTTTACAAGAGTGGATACATCAAGGATCTGGTAATACATTCATACTTTCAATCCATTTTGAGATGTGTGTGTTAGGATTTGGAGTGTAATCGAATGTGTGAAATAATCAATCTGTGAAGCAGAAAAGTCTAAAAGTCTTGCCAGTCTTTGGCTCCAGAACATGACAGAATGTGTCTCAGAAAAGCCTGGAGAGTGTGAACACGGCTCAGGGATAAACCGGTTCAACGAAGAATAGACTGAGCTCTCAAAGCCAGAATAAAACACATCAGATTCAATGAGTAATGATAGCAGGGATACGCCCAGGTTCACAAACATCCCTTTAACACTTGAGAAACTAAAGCTGAAAGTTAATAGTTCTGTTTGGTCTGTAAAGTTGGTTCATATGATAAACATGAGAGGGCCACTTGTAAACGGGTGTTTTTCCTCTTCAATAATAATAAACTGTTAAGATTCACCAAATGCTGGACCAAACCCAGCCTTAAGCCTGGACTAGGTTCAGCTGCAGCATGTTTCTGTGATTATTGAGAGTCTCTGGTTTTAAACCTGAACCTGGATGCACCTCTCTGATACGACAGGGCTGTAGTTAAAGATCAGTGTAATAAACTAACATCTAATCATTTGTGTTGTTCAGGCGCATGAGGCCAGCACTCGCCTCGGCGTCCCAGTGTCCTGTGTGGTCCCAGTGAAGAACTACAGCGAGGAGCACGAGCTGGACGTGAATGTGGACATCCTGCTGCTCAGTGCTGTGCTTCAGATACTTCGAATTACAGACGATTACTTTGATGAAATCAGTGACCGTCTCTGCAGCAAAGAATAATTATTACTATAATAATTAGTAACTAGGGCCTGGGTTTTTAAGTAAGTAAAGTATCATATTGCGTACCATTGTTATTACTGCCCCATTTGTGTCTAAAATGTTAACCTTGTTGTAAGCTAAGTATTATTATAATAATGCTCCGATCAGGATGTTTGAGGCCGATACCAATCACTGAAATCATTGGGTCTATTTGATTAAGTACCTTAATAAATTCACTATTATTAAAAACACAGAAGTCTATTTAAATTAATTATAAGGTGTGGTAAAACTAAACAGTAATAAACTGACAATGTTTTCTTTTATTTATTTACCTTTTTAGTTTTATTCAGCAAGAACTGTAGGTTTTTCTCACAATAATCACAGACAACAACAAACAACAAATAATTTGTGCCTTGTTCTGGCTACATCCAAGTCTCCAAAGTCAGCCTCAGCTTTACTTCATTGAACTTTAAACTAAGGAACAAATAACAGGCACAAACTGTAGTTCTACATAAACCAGAAAAGAAACAAGAATACAGACTTCTCAACGTAATCTAGCATTCATTTCAGGTTTTTCTTCAAGAATATCAGCATCTCTGCATTTTTTGGAGAAACTCTATCCTTTTTCTCATCTGTAATATTTGCTGCGGAGCCAAAAAAGCTCACTATCAACACTTGTGCATGGAGTATTGATATTTCTCTTTGTTTCCTACTGTCATTACCATACCTCTACATAATGCATGGTTGAGATGTAACACTGTTCTTTGATTTCCTTTTCATGATGTATTGTAACTGAGCAAATACAATAAAACAGTTAAACCACAAGGACATTTAAGATGGAGTCGGCTCAGTTGAAGAATATATTACACAATAAACATGAGACCAAACTAATTGGCTGCTTGCTTTTGTATTTTTGTAACTAAAGACCACTGCCATGAACCAAACCTTCTGTATCCAAACCTCCAGATCAGAATCAACCAATAGGAATTCAAACAAACAAATCCCAAAAGGATTAGTTGTTTTTGTTGTTAGAGCTGCCCCCTTGTGGCCATATATCCACACAGCTAGTCAATAGGAAAATGCCTTGGACCTGAAAAGCTCTAATACCCAATACAGTGTTGCTATAGAATATAATTGTTGCCACATTATTAGTTCCACTTGTTCTAATGCTTCTAAATACTCATATCTGATTAAAAAAATCAAAAAACGACATGGCAGCAGCTAAACTGAGCATCAAAATATAAAAGAAAGGTGATTTAAGTGATTTCAATTAAAGGGCCATTGTGTAATAAATTTCTACCAGTTACTGACACCTGTGGCCGTTGGAGGAACTGCAGTCAGTGTCGTGCTCGCTCTCGTGCGCGCGTTCGTACGAGCACGACTGAGGAACCGGTGCATCAGCCTCATCACAGACTGATCACAGACTCATCAGAGACTGATCACAGACTGATCACAGACTGATCACAGACTGATCACAGACTCACCACAGACTGATCACAGACTGATCACAGACTCATCACAGACTGATCACAGACTGATCACAGACTGATCACAGACTGATCACAGACTCACCACAGACTGATCACAGACTGATCACAGACTCACCACAGACTGATCACAGACTGATCACAGACTCACCACAGACTCACCACAGACTCACCACAGACTCATCACAGACTGATCACAGACTGATCACAGACTCATCACAGACTCACCACAGACTGATCACAGACTGATCACAGACTCACCACAGACTCATCACAGACTCATCACAGACTCATCACAGACTCATCACAGACTCACCACAGACTCACCACAGACTGATCACAGACTGATCACAGACTCATCACAGACTGATCACAGACTGATCACAGACTCATCACAGACTCATCACAGACTCACCACAGACTGATCACAGACTGATCACAGACTCACCACAGACTGATCACAGACTATCACAGACTGATCACAGACTATCACAGACTCTTGACAGACTGATCACAGACTCATGACAGACTGATCACAGACTGATCACAGACTATCACAGACTATCACAGACTGATCACAGACTGATCACAGACTATCACAGACTCTGAGATTTACTGGAGTCATGTTTACGGAGGAGGTAAGAAAAGTTACACTTCTGAAAGTTTGACAAACTTTATTTGAGACTAAACTATGTTTGACTCTCGAGACTGACACAGAGTGAACTCTTGAGACAGAGGCAAGATGTTGACAATAGTATGTTTTATAAAGTGTTACACAATACATTAGTTAGAGTAAACTTTGTGTGATATATTATCGACTGTATGTAACGTTTGTCAAAAAAGCGTTGACAAACGTTAGCTTAGCTACAGCTAGCTTTAGCACTAGCTCACGTAGTTTCCATCGAGACCCTGCAGTGTTTACACAGGAGTCTCAGCAGAATAACGGCAAAAGTTAGTGAACTTATCTCTATCAGACGGGATACGAAGCATAATGTGTTACTATTTCTATTATTTCTCCGAGTCTTTGCACAAATATTAGAGCATTTCATTTTTATTTGATCAGCTAATGTCTAAACAGCTGCACTGTTCCTAAACCTTGTGTAACATCAGTGACAAGCACCAAAACAACACTCACTGACCTCTTATTTATTCTGGAGAAAAGCTAAATACATATTACGAAGTACAGGAGTTTTGCTTGTTTCTAGGTACCACTACTGTACTAACTTGGTCTGGCATTAGGTTGAGACAACATAAATGTAACCCCACTGTACCATTTCAGCTTATACTTGTTTATTTTACTCTTGGTTCATTCAGAATACCTCCAACACGAAATTTAGCTCAATAAAAGAACAAATATGTTATTTATTTTTATTGTTGTCTTCTCAGGACTCCAGCTCTGGAGTTTGAAGCTCTTGTGCAGGAGATCAGTGACTGCAGCAGCTGTCTCCGGAGAAGGATGAAGTGCTCCAGATGAATGGAACTCGTCTGTGAAGGGTTTTTTTCTGGATGTGCCGGAGTGAGCCACACCAGGACCAGCCGAACCCAACAGGGGTCAGCCAGCTCGGTGCACCTGCCTGAACTGCCCAGTCATGACAACAGATCTAGAAAACAAATGCTGCAGGAGGATCCAACAGGGCGTCTCACCTGTTTTTATTTCAGAAAACTAGATTTAAAAAAAATAATGCTTTCTTTGTTTTATTACTTGAAAGTTTTATACAGTGTTTATATACAGGGAGAAATAAATATATATTTTTATAGATTCTTTCCTACACATTTATAGTAAAGGAGTTGCTGTATTTGAGCACTTAAGTCATGTTCTAAAGAAAGAGAGAGAGAATAATAAGCATTGGTGTCATTTTTACGGTCATGACATTAATTTATTTACTTTATTATAACATACAATACATAGATAATACAGATAAAGTTTGGCAGGTAACAAACATGTCCACAGCATTGTAGATAAGTGCATATTGATATTATGATGTAAATAACAAAACAGGTTAGACTTCTCCACTGGAGCATGATACCTGAACATAACGGTTCCTTTTAGAGACAGGTAAGGACTGTGGACATGTGGCTGACATACCTGTCCTCTGCAGAGTAGTGTCTGGGCCAGTTCAGCTGTAGGTGTGGACACAACCCCAGGGAGGAGACCAGGGGCCCGAGGGTCATCTGGCCCATGACCTCTTTGTCCCACATCCAGAGGTGCATGCTGGATCTGCTGAGGGCCCACTCGTGCTCACCGCTGACGTGGTGCAGTACACCTCAGCACAGAGCCTAAATATATTGAATTTAGAGTCTAAGTTACAAGGAATGATCACATCTGAGTTCATTTTCTATCTGAAATACTAACTGAAAACAAACTTACCTGTCAGATCCTGCAGTTATTGATTCAGGATGGTGTCTATTTTCTGTAAACAATTCACCTATTGTTAGAATACAGGGAAATACAATATTTACAACAGCATTACTATTGACAGTGCCACTGTATTTTCAACAAAAAAACAAAATATAACTACATTTTCATTGATCGATTACCTCCATGTTACTAACCAGCTTATTTGATTATTAGTTACCTAACATACAAATAAATGCACAAGCACAGCTAATCCCAGCACATATGTTTACTTTATTTGTATATACGCTCTTTTGTGTGTCGTACTGTGTATCACAACCGAGACAAGCGGATGTGATTTTCATTACAATAAACAGACTTGTAAATAATCATGACATGAATATAACGAGGTAACCAGTGAAACACGTGAGGTACAGTTACCTTTAGCTCGGTCTAACAGACAGTTGTAACGTTAGTGTAATGGCTCGCGTTTTCTGGTGTTTATTTAGCAAACGAGCCAAAGTTAGTCAGTTTGTGCTGTGTTACTGTGCAGGAGGCCGTTCGGGTTTTTTTTGTGTCTGCAGAGTCCATCTCAAAACTAACGCGAACTCATGCAGGTAGGATAGTATCTGAATTGAGACAAATCTGATTATTTTTATCATAGAATGTGAAAATAGTGGTTATCTCCTCACATACATTTATCATTGAGCAAAGACAGTTGAATATAATAGTTTAGCTTGTCGTTTGTGTAGAACTATCCTTAATTGATCAGATTAATTCATCATTGTGGGTTGCATTTGTAGGTGATTCAAAAGGCAGTAAACACAAAAAATAACATCAATTTCTGAACCTTCAATGGCTCTGGTAACGCCCTTTTAGGTTTCTATTACTTTTACTTTGAAAGGAAGGCAGCGCATAGACACTTTCAGTTTCGTTTCTGCGAAAAAGGTCCGAGCAGCGCTTCAGCGTCACTTCAGAATCACCTCAGTCTCTCAGCGCCACGGCCTCACTTTCATCGCGACTCTTTCTGAAGACTTTTCTAAACGAAGACTTCTGCAAAACACGGTAAGAAGAAACACTTAATGGGGTTTGATGGAAAAGTGAACATTTACTCTGGGTACAGGAATACAATAGAAAAATATGACCATGCATGACTAACTAAAAGTAGGTTATTTGTCACATAAATGAGAGGCCTTCCATAAAACAGGTATCAGCCATTAGCCCATAATCTAAAGCACAGCATCTCCAGGTTATAAAAAATGGTAGATTTCTCCCTTTAACTCAGAACACTGAAACTGTCATGTGATGAACTCAAGAGCTATACATTATAGTAAAAAACTAATTTAGCTTCAGTCCATGAAACAAGCTAACATACCTATCCAGGATAATATTTAGCTAAACTATTTCCATGGTTTTATAGCCTGACATATCACTAACTTGTATGATGCCACAATTTTACTTTGCAATTTTTTGTTTGTTTTTTGAATAAATTAGTGCTTTCCACTCTAACACTTCCATTGTGCCCTATTTTTTCAGTCTTGTTGAAAGATTGAATGCCTTCAGTTTGTACGGTCACATAACAATAAAAATGTACAGCTTTAAAGATACAGGGTCAACTCACCACACTTTCCTCTGGAGCCAGGACGTGATGTTGTTTTGATGGAGTAGTGGAGGATCTTGTATCTCGTCCTGTTTGACCACTGGTTTTTTTTTTCATTAGGGCACAACAGCCATGAACTCCAACTTGACCAGGAGCCAGATGAGGAAACTCTGCCAGGAGTTTGGAAAAGTTAAACTCAAACTGCTCTTCAAAGCCAGCATCCACGGTTTTACTGGTGCTGCCTTTCACCAGCGCTGTGACAACCACGGTCCCACCGTGTCTGTGGGATACAACCAGTCTGGTTACGTTTTTGGAGGCTACACCTGTGCCTCCTTCTGTCAGTCTGGTCAATATGGATATGATGACAAGGCTTTTCTCTTCACATTCAGTGGAGAAAACCTTCTGAAATACCCAGTCAATAATAATAATTATGCAGTGAAAATGATCAATAAAAGGGGACCATATTTTGGAGAAGACTTCATTCTTATGAATGGAAACCAAGCAGTAGTTTATAGCAATCCTGGAAACTATTACAGTTTCACAGCAGCAGAAATGCACGGCAACGACCTCCAGCTGATCGAGTGTGAGGTGTATCAAGTTGAAGGTACGTCACATCGACTCATTCAATAAATATCAGCTCATCTTCAGGTTAAATTATTTTCTTTATGTGATACAGAAACAACTGAACTTGAGAAGCCGTGGAGGGCTGTTGTTTGGGAATCCAAGTAAGTAACAAAGTTAAGTTGAAAAAAACACCACACTTGCTAACTCAAACATAAAGTATATAAAATATATAAATATCATTGAACAGGAGGAAACAGGAGCTGATGGAGAGTATTAAGACGTACAAACCTTTAGTGGACTCCGTGTCCCGGCCTCGAGTGCTGATGATTGGACCAGTGGGAGCGGGAAAGTCCAGCTTTTTCAACTCCATTAGCTCTGTGTTCAGAGGTCATGTGACCAACCAGGCCATCGCTGGCTGCTCTGCCACCAGCCTCACCACTCAGGTCAGACATTTTGGTGAATCCCCTCTTTTTGGTTTCTCTGATAATGGTTTTGTTCCCTCAGCTGAACTCAGGGCTGACTTAGAGTCAAACAGGTTTTCTAAAACAACTTCCACTGCTGTTGATTATAATGATCTTATTAAAGATACATCCTTCCCAGGACACATTATTTTAGTCTTGTACCATCATTATTTTGTCCTGAACAGTTTCGTAACTACTCTGTGAAAACTGGACGAGACGGAAAGCCTCTGCCCATCGTCCTGTGTGACACTATGGGATTGGAGGAAAGCACAGGGGCGGGGCTTGATATTGATGACATCAGCAGCATCCTCAAAGGTCATGTGCCAGACTGTTACCAGGTAAAAGTTACAGACTGTTTACCAAAAACACATCAGGCTGGGATAGGCTCCAGCGACCCCCAACACAAAGATGAATGAATAATGACTTGTGTTTGTGTCCAGTTCAACCCGTCTGCTCCTCTGCATTCAGAGGTCCCCGGCTACTGTCAGTCTCCAGAACTCAAAGACAAGATCCACTGTGTGGTCTATGTCATCGACTCCTGTAAGATCTCAATAATGCCGGCGAAGTTGGAGGCCAAGCTGGATGCTATCCGCAGAAAAGCTAACCTCATCGGTGAGTAAATATGTCTGTTCCAAACCCACGAGCAGTATGAATGTCCTGGTGGTTCACGTGTGTTCTGTCTGTAGGGATTCCTCAGCTGGTGTTGCTCACCAAAGTAGATGAAGCTTGTCCGTCTGTGAAGGAGGATGTGACCAACGTTTACAAGAGTGGATACATCAAGGATCTGGTAATACATTCATACTTTGAATCCATTTTGAGATGTGTGTGTTAGGATTTGGAGTGTAATCGAATGTGTGAAATAATCAATCTGTGAAGCAGAAAAGTCTAAAAGTCTTGCCAGTCTTTGGCTCCAGAACATGACAGAATGTGTCTCAGAAAAGCCTGGAGAGTGTGAACACGGCTCAGGGATAAACCGGTTCAACGAAGAATAGACTGAGCTCTCAAAGCCAGAATAAAACACATCAGATTCAATGAGCAACGATAGCAGGGATACGCCCAGGTTCACAAACATCCCTTTAACACTTGAGAAACTAAAGCTGAAAGTTAATAGTTCTGTTTGGTCTGTAAAGTTGGTTCATATGATAAACATGAGAGGGCCACTTGTAAACGGGTGTTTTTCCTCTTCAATAATAATAAACTGTTAAGATTCACCAAATGCTGGACCAAACCCAGCCTTAAGCCTGGACTAGGTTCAGCTGCAGCATGTTTCTGTGATTATTGAGAGTCTCTGGTTTTAAACCTGAACCTGGATGCACCTCTCTGATACGACAGGGCTGTAGTTAAAGATCAGTGTAATAAACTAACATCTAATCATTTGTGTTGTTCAGGCGCATGAGGCCAGCACTCGCCTCGGCGTCCCAGTGTCCTGTGTGGTCCCAGTGAAGAACTACAGCGAGGAGCACGAGCTGGACGTGAATGTGGACATCCTGCTGCTCAGTGCTGTGCTTCAGATACTTCGAATTACAGACGATTACTTTGATGAAATCAGTGACCGTCTCTGCAGCAAAGAATAATTATTACTATAATAATTAGTAACTAGGGCCTGGGTTTTTAAGTAAGTAAAGTATCATATTGTGTACCATTGTTATTACTGCCCCATTTGTGTCTAAAATGTTAACCTTGTTGTAAGCTAAGTATTATTATAATAATGCTCCGATCAGGATTTTTGAGGCTGATACCAATCACTGAAATCATTGGGTCTATTTGATTAAGTACCTTAATAAATTCACTATTATTAAAAACACAGAAGCCTATTTAAATTAATTATAAGGTGTGGTAAAACTAAACAGTAATAAACTGACAATGTTTTCTTGTATTTATTTACCTTTTTAGTTTTATTCAGCAATAACTGTAGGTTTTTCTCACAATAATCACAGACAACAACAAACAACAAATAATTTGTGCCTTGTTCTGGCTACATCCAAGTCTCCAAAGTCAGCCTCAGCTTTACTTCATTGAACTTTAAACTAAGGAACAAATAACAGGCACAAACTGGAGTTCTACATAAACCAGAAAAGAAACAAGAATACAGACTTCTCAACGTAATTTAGCATTCATTTCAGGTTTTACTTCAAGAATATCAGCATCTCTGCATTTTTTGAGAAACTCTATTCTTTTCTCATCTGTAATATTTGCTGCAGAGCCAAAAAAGCTCACTATCAACACTTGTGCATGGAGTATTGATATTTCTCTTTGTTTCCTACTGTCATTACCATACCTCTACATAATGCATGGTTGAGATGTAACACTGTTCTTTGATTTCCTTTTCATGATGTATTGTAACTGAGCAAATACAATAAAACAGTTAAACCACAAAGACATTTATTAAGATGGAGTCGGCTCAGTTGAAGAATATATTACACAATAAACATGAGACCAAACTGGCTGCTTGCTTTTGTATTTTTGTAACTAAAGACCACTGCCATGAACCAAACCTTCTGTATCCAAACCTCCAGATCAGAATCAACCAATAGGAATTCAAACAAACAAATCCCAAAAGGATTAGTTGTTTTTGTTGTTAGAGCTGCCCCCTTGTGGCCATATATCCACACAGCTAGTCAATAGGAAAATGCCTTGGACCTGAAAAGCTCTAATACCCAATACAGTGTTGCTATAGAATATAATTGTTGCCACATTATTAGTTCCACTTGTTCTAATGCTTCTAAATACTCATATCTGATTAAAAAAATCAAAAAACGACATGGCAGCAGCTAAACTGAGCATCAAAATATAAAAGAAAGGTGATTTAAGTGATTTCAATTAAAGGGCCATTGTGTAATGAATTTCTACCAGTTACTGACACCTGTGGCCGTTGGAGGAACTGCAGTCAGTGTCGTGCTCGCTCTCGTGCGCGCGTTCGTACGAGCACGACTGAAGAACCGGTGCATCAGCCTCATCACAGACTGATCACAGACTGATCACAGACTCATCACAGACTGATCACAGACTGATCACAGACTATCACAGACTCACCACAGACTGATCACAGACTGATCACAGACTGATCACAGACTCACCACAGACTGATCACAGACTGATCACAGACTCACCACAGACTGATCACAGACTGATCACAGACTCACCACAGACTGATCACAGACTGATCACAGACTGATCACAGACTATCACAGACTGATCACAGACTATCACAGACTGATCACAGACTATCACAGACTGATCACAGACTGATCACAGACTCACCACAGACTCATCACAGACTCATCACAGACTCATCACAGACTGATCACAGACTGATCACAGACTCATCACAGACTCATCACAGACTCATCACAGACTGATCACAGACTCACCACAGACTCATCACAGACTCATCACAGACTGATCACAGACTCACCACAGACTCATCACAGACTCATCACAGACTGATCACAGACTCACCACAGACTCACCACAGACTCATCACAGACTGATCACAGACTGATCACAGACTCATCACAGACTCATCACAGACTCATCACAGACTCATCACAGACTGATCACAGACTCATCACAGACTCACCACAGACTGATCACAGACTGATCACAGACTCATCACAGACTGATCACAGACTGATCACAGACTGATCACAGACTCATCACAGACTCATCACAGACTCACCACAGACTGATCACAGACTGATCACAGACTATCACAGACTGATCACAGACTATCACAGACTCTTGACAGACTGATCACAGACTCATGACAGACTGATCACAGACTGATCACAGACTCATGACAGACTGATCACAGACTGATCACAGACAATCACAGACTGATCACAGACTGATCACAGACTCTTGACAGACTGATCACAGACTCATGACAGACTGATCACAGACTGATCACAGACTGATCACAGACTCTTGACAGACTGATCACAGACTCATGACAGACTGATCACAACTGATCACAGACTGATCACAGACTATCACAGACTATCACAGACTGATCACAGACTGATCACAGACTCACCACAGACTGATCACAGACTCACCACAGACTCATCACAGACTCACCACAGACTGATCACAGACTGATCACAGACTCACCACAGACTCATCACAGACTCATCACAGACTGATCACAGACTCACCACAGACTCATCACAGACTCATCACAGACTGATCACAGACTCACCACAGACTCATCACAGACTCATCACAGACTGATCACAGACTCACCACAGACTCACCACAGACTCATCACAGACTGATCACAGACTGATCACAGACTCATCACAGACTCACCACAGACTCATCACAGACTCATCACAGACTGATCACAGACTCACCACAGACTCACCACAGACTGATCACAGACTGATCACAGACTCATCACAGACTGATCACAGACTGATCACAGACTGATCACAGACTCATCACAGACTCACCACAGACTCACCACAGACTGATCACAGACTGATCACAGACTATCACAGACTGATCACAGACTATCACAGACTCTTGACAGACTGATCACAGACTCATGACAGACTGATCACAGACTGATCACAGACTCATGACAGACTGATCACAGACTGATCACAGACAATCACAGACTGATCACAGACTGATCACAGACTCTTGACAGACTGATCACAGACTCATGACAGACTGATCACAGACTGATCACAGACTGATCACAGACTCTTGACAGACTGATCACAGACTCATGACAGACTGATCACAACTGATCACAGACTGATCACAGACTATCACAGACTATCAGACTGATCACAGACTATCACAGACTGATCACAGACTATCACAGACTGATCACAGACTGATCACAGACTCACCACAGACTGATCACAGACTCACCACAGACTCACCACAGACTGATCACAGACTGATCACAGACTCACCACAGACTGATCACAGACTCACCACAGACTCACCACAGACTCATCACAGACTCACCACAGACTGATCACAGACTGATCACAGACTCACCACAGACTCATCACAGACTCATCACAGACTGATCACAGACTCACCACAGACTCATCACAGACTCATCACAGACTGATCACAGACTCACCACAGACTCATCACAGACTCATCACAGACTGATCACAGACTCACCACAGACTCACCACAGACTCATCACAGACTGATCACAGACTGATCACAGACTCATCACAGACTCACCACAGACTCATCACAGACTCATCACAGACTGATCACAGACTCACCACAGACTCACCACAGACTGATCACAGACTGATCACAGACTCATCACAGACTGATCACAGACTGATCACAGACTGATCACAGACTCATCACAGACTCACCACAGACTCACCACAGACTGATCACAGACTGATCACAGACTATCACAGACTGATCACAGACTATCACAGACTCTTGACAGACTGATCACAGACTCATGACAGACTGATCACAGACTGATCACAGACTCATGACAGACTGATCACAGACTGATCACAGACAATCACAGACTGATCACAGACTGATCACAGACTCTTGACAGACTGATCACAGACTCATGACAGACTGATCACAGACTGATCACAGACTGATCACAGACTCTTGACAGACTGATCACAGACTCATGACAGACTGATCACAACTGATCACAGACTGATCACAGACTATCACAGACTATCACAGACTGATCACAGACTATCACAGACTCTGAGATTTACTGGAGTCATGTTTACGGAGGAGGTAAGAAAAGTTACACTTCTGAAAGTTTGACAAACTTTATTTGAGACTAAACTATGTTTGACTCTCGAGACTGACACAGAGTGAACTCTTGAGACAGAGGCAAGATGTTGACAATAGTATGTTTTATAAAGTGTTACACAATACATTAGTTAGAGTAAACTTTGTGTGATATATTATCGACTGTATGTAACGTTTGTCAAAAAAGCGTTGACAAACGTTAGCTTAGCTACAGCTAGCTTTAGCACTAGCTCACGTAGTTTCCATCGAGACCCTGCAGTGTTTACACAGGAGTCTCAGCAGAATAACGGCAAAAGTTAGTGAACTTATCTCTATCAGACGGGATACGAAGCATAATGTGTTACTATTTCTATTATTTCTCCGAGTCTTTGCACAAATATTAGAGCATTTCATTTTTATTTGATCAGCTAATGTCTAAACAGCTGCACTGTTCCTAAACCTTGTGTAACATCAGTGACAAGCACCAAAACAACACTCACTGACCTCTTATTTATTCTGGACAAAAGCTAAATACATATTACGAAGTACAGGAGTTTTGCTTGTTTCTAGGTACCACTACTGTACTAACTTGGTCTGGCATTAGGTTGAGACAACATAAATGTAACCCCACTGTACCATTTCAGTTTATCCTTGTTTATTTTACTCTTGGTTCATTCAGAATACCTCCAACACGAAATTTAGCTCAATAAAAGAACAAATATGTTATTTATTTTTATTGTTCTCTTCTCAGGACTCCAGCTCTGGAGTTTGAAGCTCTTGTGGAGGGGAGCACTAACAGTGACTGCAGCAGCTGTCTCCGGAGAAGGATGAAGTGTTCCAGATGAATGGAACTCGTCTGTGAAGGGTTTTTTTCTGGATGTGCCGGAGAGAGCCACACCAGGACCAGCCGAACCCAACAGGGGTCAGCCAGCTCGGTGCACCTGCCTGAACTGCCCAGTCATGACAACAGATCTAGAAAACAAATGCTGCAGGAGGATCCAACAGGGCGTCTCACCTGTTTTTATTTCAGAAAACTAGATTTAAAAAAAATAATGCTTTCTTTGTTTTATTACTTGAAAGTTTTATACAGTGTTTATATACAGGGAGAAATAAATATATATTTTTATAGATTCTTTCCTACACATTTATAGTAAAGGAGTTGCTGTATTTGAGCACTTAAATCATGTTCTAAAGAAAGAGAGAGAGAATAATAAGCATTGGTGTCATTTTTACAGTCATGACATGAATTTATTTACTTTATTATAACATACAATACATAGATAATACAGATAAACTTTGACAGGTAACAAACTTTTCCACAGCATTGTAGATAAGTGCATATTGATATTATGATGTAAATAACAAAACAGGTTAGACTTCTCCACTGGTGCATGATACCTGAACATAACGGTTCCTTTTAGAGACAGGTAAGGACTGTGGACATGTGGCTGACATACCTGTCCTCTGCAGAGTAGTGTCTGGGCCAGTTCAGCTGTAGGTGGGGACACAACCCCAGGGAGGAGACCAGGGGCCCGAGGGTCATCTGGCCCATGACCTCTTTGTCCCACATCCAGAGGTGCATGCTGGATCTGCTGAGGACCCACTCGTGCTCAGCGCTGACGTGGTGCAGTACGCCTCAGCACAGAGCCTAAATATATTGAATTTAGAGTCTAAGTTACAAGGAATGATCACATCTGAGTTCATTTTCTATCTGAAATACTAACTGAAAACAAACTTACCTGTCAGATCCTGCAGTTATTGATTCAGGATGGTGTCTATTTTCTGTAAACAATTCACCTATTGTTAGAATACAGGGAAATACAATATTTACAACAGCATTACTATTGACAGTGCCACTGTATTTTCAACAAAAAAACAAAATATAACTACATTTTCATTGATCATTACCTCCATGTTACTAACCAGCTTATTTGATTATTAGTTACCTAACATACAAATAAATGCACAAGCACAGCTAATCCCACCACATATGTTTACTTTATTTGTATATACGCTCTTTTGTGTGTTGTATTGTGTATCACAACCGAGACAAGCGGATGTGATTTTCATTACAATAAACAGACTTGTAAATAATCCTGACATTAATATAACGAGGTAACCAGTGAAACACGTGAGGTACAGTTACCTTTAGCTCGGTCTAACAGACAGTTGTAACGTTAGTGTAATGGCTCGCGTTTTCTGGTGTTTATTTAGCAAACGAGCCAAA
Organism: Rhyacichthys aspro; assembly: GCA_036850595.1. Classification (NCBI taxonomy): domain Eukaryota; kingdom Metazoa; phylum Chordata; class Actinopteri; order Gobiiformes; family Rhyacichthyidae; genus Rhyacichthys; species Rhyacichthys aspro. Next base: position 3,078,146 of record CM072151.1, read on the forward strand.
GTTAGTCAGTTTGTGCTGTGTTACTGTGCAGGAGGCCGTTCGGGGTTTTTTTTTGTGTCTGCAGAGTCCATCTCAAAACTAACGCGAACTCATGCAGGTAGGATAGTATCTGAATTGAGACAAATCTGATTATTTTTATCATAGAATGTGAAAATAGTGGTTATCTCCTCACATACATTTATCATTGAGCAAAGACAGTTGAATATAATAGTTTAGCTTGTCGTTTGTGTAGAACTATCCTTAATTGATCAGATTAATTCATCCTTGTGGGTTGCATTTGTAGGTGATGTAGATCTAGATTCTGCTTCCTTCAAAAGGCAGTAAACACAAAAAATAACATCAATTTCTCAACCTTCAATGGCTCTGGTAACGCCCTTTTAGGTTTCTATTACTTTTACTTTGAAAGGAAGGCCGCGCATAGACACTTTCAGTTTCGTTTCTGCGAAAAAGGTCCGAGAAGCTCTTCAGCGTCACTTCAGAATCACCTCAGTCTCTCAGCGCCACGGCCTCACTTTCATCGCGACTCTTTCTGAAGACTTTTCTAAACGAAGACTTCTGCAAAACACGGTAAGAAGAAACACTTAATAGGGTTTGATGAAAAAGTGAACATTTACTCTGGGTACAGGAATACAGTTTGCCCTATTTTTTCAGTCTTGTTGAAAGAATGAATGCCTTCAGTTTGTACGGTCACATAACAATAAAAATGTACAGCTTTAATGATACAGGGTCAACTCACCACACTTTCCTCTGGAGCCAGGACGTGATGTTGTTTTGATGGAGTAGTGGAGGATCTTGTATCTCGTCCTGTTTGACCACTGGTTTTTTTTTTCATTAGGGCACAACAGCCATGAACTCCAACTTGACCAGGAGCCAGATGAGGAAACTCTGCCAGGAGTTTGGAAGAGTTCAACTCAAACTGCTCTTCAAAGCCAGCATCCACGGTTTTACTGGTGCTGCCTTTCACCAGCGCTGTGACAACCACGGTCCCACCGTGTCTGTGGGATACAACCAGTCTGGTTACGTTTTTGGAGGCTACACCAGTGCCTCCTTCTGTCAGTCTGGGCAATATGTCAATGATGACAAGGCTTTTCTCTTCACATTCAGTGGAGAAAACCTTCTGAAATATCCAGTCACTACTTATAATTATGCAGTGAAAATGATCAATAAAAGGGGACCATATTTTGGAGAAGACTTCATTCTTATGAATGGAAACCAAGCAGTAGTTTATAGCAATCCTGGAAACTATTACAGTTTCACAGCAGCAGAAATGCACGGCAACGACCTCCAGCTGATCGAGTGTGAGGTGTATCAAGTTGAAGGTACGTCACATCGACTCATTCAATAAATATCAGCTCATCTTCAGGTTAAATTATTTTCTTTATGTGATACAGAAACAACTGAACTTGAGAAGCCGTGGAGGGCTGTTGTTTGGGAATCAAAGTAAGTAACAAAATAAATCTAAGCAAAGTAAATACAAATATAAATTTAAAATTTTGGGGAAAAAACACACCACACTTGCTAATTCAAACATAAAGTTGATAAATATCATTGAACAGGAGGAAACAGGAGCTGATGGAGAGTATTAAGTCGTACAAACCTTTAGTGGACTCCGTGTCCCGGCCTCGAGTGCTGATGATTGGACCAGTGGGAGCGGGAAAGTCCAGCTTTTTCAACTCCATCAACTCAGTGTTCAGAGGTCATGTGACCAGCCAGGCCATGGCTGGCTGCTCTACCACCAGCCTCACCACTCAGGTCAGAATATGAACCTCAACACTCAACAACAGGTACTGTCTGAACTAGACTAAACTACTGAGGGAAGTCCTCAGGTTAATCCAGAATGTACCTCTGTAAGTCTACATCAGTCAGGACAGATCCCAGCCCTGAATACTTCTGTATACTTTGTATATACTTATATACTAATATATTCAAACTATATTAACTTCTTCAGAGAGAGTAACCCCAGGCTCAGGTGTAAACTATGTTCAACAGCTGCCCTCCTCCGCTTTAAACATAGTTGTCAGAGCTGCACAACAACAGTCAGCCGTCGACACCAGTCGGTCATCGATACCAGTCAGTGGTTGATACCTGTCGGTCATCGATACCAGTCAGTGGTTGATACCTGTCAGCCGTTGACACCAGTCAGCCGTCGACACCAGTCAGCCGTTGACACCAGTCAGCCGTCGACACCAGTCAGCCGTTGACACCAGTCAGCCCCTCAGGGGTCCCACGAGCCAGGCAGGCTTGACGGTATCTCTTATTTCTAGAGTCCACTTCACACACCAGTTTAGCCGTGTGAACAGTGGAGGAGGAGAACACGGTCCCCTCAGACTCAGTGATCCCAGAGTACCTGGGGAATAGGTCGAAGCTCTGCTGAAGGCAGGAGTTGAAGTACTTTCTTACAGTGGACTCAGACAACTCTCCCAAAAGACCCCCAGAGTACGTTTGAGTCTGTCCAGCTTCCTCTCCCCTCATTGGATCCATCTCACCACCAGATGGTGACCAGCCCCTCTCTTTACTCGAGTGAACCTAGTCTAAGGCGTCCTAGTCCAAACCGCTCTTGGTCTGGCCTTGAACCTGGGACCTGTTGGCCCTGGGAGACCCTACCAGGGGCATATATCCCCCGACATATGTACCTCTTATCATTCAGGCACTTAACCCCTTCTTCCACGTTAAGGTGGCAGTTCAAGAATAAAAATAATGATCTTATTAAAGATACATCCTTCCCAGGACACATTATTTTAGTCTTGTACCATCATTATTTTGTCCTGAACAGTTTCGTAGCTACTCTGTGAAAACTGGACGAGACGGAAAGCCTCTGCCCATCGTCCTGTGTGACACTATGGGATTGGAGGAAAGCACAGGGGCGGGGCTTGATATTGATGACATCAGCAGCATCCTCAAAGGTCATGTGCCAGACTGTTACCAGGTAAAAGTTACAGACTGTTTACCAAAAACACATCAGGCTGGGATAGGCTCCAGCGACCCCCAACACAAAGATGAATGAATAATGACTTGTGTTTGTGTCCAGTTCAACCCGTCTGCTCCTCTGCATTCAGAGTTCCCCGGCTACTGTCAGTCTCCAGAACTCAAAGACAAGATCCACTGTGTGGTCTATGTCATCGACTCCTGTAAGATCTCAATAATGCCGGCGAAGTTGGAGGCTAAACTGAATGCTATCCGCAAGAAAGCCAACCAAACAGGTAAGCAGTATACAGATAAATAGGGCTGATATGGCTAAAAAATAAAATCTTTTTTTTGTTACTTGCACTTACTAAAATATAAATAATGTTCGTGTACATTACTTTTAGAGTGAAACATTGACAGTTTAGGTTGGATCTTTTTAGTGCCCGCTCTCTCTGTCTCCATAGACCAGATCTAATGTAATTTACACTTCACATAAAGTCTTGTTAAAAGATGTGAGCGCTCTGGAGCACTGACTAATTTTTATAAATCTGAAGTACTGCAGACGGGACACTTCACTAAACCAAGGCAGTAGTAATACGACTTGTTTCTCTGGCCATTATTAGTGTTCTTACAGTCGACAGAGTCAGGATTTTTCCATTGACTTTGATATCGCAGTGTGGCTGCTTTTGACATTGTTTAAAATTTAAATCTCAAGTTAATGTGATTTATCAGCCTTATTTACAAGTATTAAAATGTCCTGGTGGTTCACGTGTGTTCTGGTCTGTAGGGATTCCTCAGCTGGTGTTGCTCACCAAAGTAGATGAAGCTTGTCCGTCTGTGAAGGAGGATGTGACCAACGTTTACAAGAGTGGATACATCAAGGATCTGGTAATACATTTTCTACTTAAAACAGTAATTGTCGTTGTAGAAAGTCCTCAGACTGACCTAAGGGAAGTCTCAATCCTTTTTCGTGTGCTGTTCAGATGCACGAGGCCAGCGCTCGCCTCGGCGTCCCAGTGTCCTGTGTGGTCCCAGTGAAGAACTACAGCGAGGAGCTGGAGCTGGACGTGAATGTGGACATCCTGCTGCTCAGTGCTGTGCTTCAGATGCTTCGATTTGCAGATAATTACTTTGATGAAATCAGTGACCGTCTCAGCAGCATTTAAAAAAAGTAGTTACTCCAATAATAATTACAGAGTTGTGTTTTTCATGTGTTTCTAATTAGTTGTAACTGAGCATAACCAAACCACAGACAATAATAAGCTCAAAAGGCTGAAATTTATTAAGATGGAGTCAGCTCCTTTGAATGAATATTGTATACAATAAACATGACACCAATCTGACTGCTGCTTGCGTTTGCATTATTGTAACTAAATAAAGAATTACAAATTGGCATTTTTCCTCTCTACATCAATCATTAGTTTAAAATAATAATGTTCTGTGCTCAGGATAACTTTCAAACAAATGCACTCATCTGAAAATAGTGTTGGGTTAATGCACATAAAAAACAAGGCTTGCTCTTTAACTTGGCCACAGTTAACATGACAACAGTAGAAATTTACAATACGACTGCGATGAACTGAGGGAATGTCCTGATAAACAAATATACATCGTTCAGTGGTTTTCAGCCGATGGTGTGTTTGGGACGGAGCAGAGGGGACAGGACGCGGCTATGGCACGGGTTACACTCTTCAACATCTTAAAAAGCTTCAGTCATGAACGGAAAAGGCAGCCTCGTGTTCGACTTTAACACACACCCACACAGCATCTGTCACACACACACAGACACACACACACTTTCAGAAAACAGATATGGGTCCCAAAGCGTGGAGTCCAAAAGCTGATTCGGGTGTGACTTATTGGCACCTACACTACGGCTTTGTTACTCAGGGTTTCCTCTCTTTTTAAAACATTCCCGGGACTTTTTTTTGACGGCGTTTGAGTTTGATTCCTCAGTTATTAAGTGGGTTTATGTGAAGCACTTGGAGTAATCTTGACTGTTCTTCTCTGCTTAGGTTTAAACTCCAAAAACTACAGCAGCTTCAGAGGGTCAAAACTCAAACTTTACAGACAATGTAAAGTTGTTTTATTTGTGCAGCTAAGTTTTGAAAAGAGGCTATACAATTAAAATTACCTTTTTTTTGGAGAAGAATTGGACATTTGAATGTATTTCCTGGTCATGTCCATGTCTGAAAAACAACTATTTCATTTCCCATGTTTCCAGGATGTGTGGAAAAACTTTTGGCTGAATTTAAACAAAGACCATTTGCTACTTACCGTCTGTCTTTGGGATTATCTACTGAAGCTAAACAAGTGGCTCAGCTCTTATTCATTTACAAAAGGGAAAAACACGACGCATGGGAAATAAGAACTAGAGAATAGGCAATAATAATGACTACTGCATGTTTATCGTATTAACTTATATTTGCCTTACATTATTGAAGGTGAGACTGGGCACCTGTTAAAGCCCAACAAAAGTATAAATTAGTTCCATGTTAGAAATAAAACTCTTATTTAAAAATGATTACATATTTACATGAATTTGAGACTGAGGTCAGCGTTTGGACTCACTGCTCACAGACTGTGCTTACGACAACATCAAGAGGGAAGGCGTTCGAGCCCCATTCGTAGAAAAAAAATAACAAAATCCCCTTTTCTCTTACTCTTTTAAAGAACTGTACACTATAAAAAAAAAACATAGTTACATGTATTTATATGACAACATGGTAAAGAACATTTGTGAACACGTGCAGTTTTCTTTTTTCTCACTGACACTTAATAAAGATTGGTATATTTTAAAACTCTACCAATATTAACTTATGTGTTGTAACAATTAACCCTAATGGAAAACAAATCTAACGAACAAAGCATGTTTCTTCAATAAATTCTGCAATAGCAATATCTGGCCACAGGATGGAGCTATATCTTTAGTTCCACTCAAACGTAAACATGAGTAAAAGACGGGACTGATCCAGTGCTTTAAAACAAGAAGCCCCCGTTTGGCTGTTCCCTTCTTTTCTCTGCGTCCTGTCGGCCACCGGACGGGAAAAGGAATACTGCATTTTTCAATTTCTTCAAGATTTATTGTGCATCTCGGCGAGGAATGAGTGAAGAGGGGTCCGGGGGTGGACTAGGCGGGGCCGTCCTTCGGAGACGAGGGGGTCTGGGACGAAGAGGCCTGGGAGGACTGGGAGGACTGGGAGGACGAGGAGGCGGAGCTCTTGAGCGAGCCCAGAGTCTTGCTGAACCAGGAGTTTTTGGCCGCTTGGATCTCGTTCATCAGGACTCCTCTCTGGTGCTCGAGCTCCTGCAGAAGACGGGACGTAGAGTGACCCTCCATTAGACACAAATTTGAAAAAAAAGTGTGTAACCAGTAAGGCAGCAGATCAGAAAACCTGTGAAAACGCTTATTTATTACTTATTATTTGTTACTTATTTATCTTAATTTTTTGATTCAATATAATTATTTTAAGTAGTTTTGTTCAATAAATCCAACATATTTCCAAGTAATCCTGTAAAATGATCGTGATTTCAATAAATAATTGTGATTATGAGTTTTTCCATAATCGAGCAGCCCTAGAAACCAGCTAGTATTTGTGAGTAGGTGAGGGATGAATGGGTTACTAATGTTGTGTAAATAGATTTCCACTGGTTGCTTTAGTGATACTCGCCCATTCATTTAACAAATCACTTAACACAGACACTTTCAGTACAGTATAACATAATACAGCCTAAAGCAATATTTTTTGTTTCTACATTTGTTGAGAGATTGCAATCTGCACGTCTGCCACCAGGTGTCACCAAAGAACTACACTCTGCACTTTAAACGTTAACGCTTTCTCTGTTTCTCTCCTGCTCCAACCTGGATGCGACACTTGGCCTCCACCAGCTGCAGTTTGGTCTGGGCCAGCTCCAGCTCCAGGTGTCGGAGCTGCTCCTGGAGTCCGTCCTTCTCCTCGTCCGAAGGCTCCGAGGCCGTCTTGTCCCGCCCGGGTGAAGACGTCTGCAGGGACTCCAGAGTGCTGAACAGGTCCTTACAGTGGTCACAGCCCATTACTTTACTCTGCACACAGACAATACATGTAAGAACAACTCTTTACCACCAGAGGACATCCTTACTGAGGTGAAAGAGTCTGTTTGGTTCCCTGAAAACGGTTTAAAGATCAGAGAAACCTACCGAAGCCAGTGCAGGCAAATGAAGAAAATGATCTTACAACGACAAGTTTTGCAATATTTCTCTTGCATTTCTATTTTTTCCAGTTAAATTTTGCTTGTTTCCATAATCCAAACTCCTAAACTTTTCCCCACAGAAATGTTTTTGCTAAATTATATTTTAAGGAGAGCAGTCAGTGATTAAAATGTTTTCAAGCTGCTGATACAATTGCCCTAAACTTCTGCATCTTACACTGTCAGGTATGTGTTAAAAGAACCAATAAAGCCACAATTTTGCCAGATTTAACATTTTTTTGTCAGAAATGGGAAAAATTAATGTGGTTTAAGGCTAAAAAAAACAGATCAGTCAAATGTGCAGCGAGCTAAGGATGATTTCCTCTGTTACACTGTGGAGCTCCTCTCTTTCACACTGACTGGAGTCTAATCTCACACTGACTGGAGTCTAATCTCACCCTGACGATGTCCAGCTCCTCTTTAGTGGCGGCCTGGTGTTTTTCCAGCCTGGTGCTCAGCTGGGAGCAGATCTGAAACAAACGTGGAGTGGATTTAGACCCAGAGATCACACTAACACCTCTTATATTCACAGTAAATAGTTGTTGTACCTGTTTGTATTCGGCGATGATGGCTGTGGTTTTCTTGATCTCTAACTCTGCTTTTTCCAGCTCACGTCTAAAAACCTCCTTTAGCTGAAAAACAACAGAAAATATGAAACGATTGATTGATTGATTTGAAATTACACTTAACCTTATTAAAAGCATAACATGTACATGGCAAAAAAAATGCAAATAAATACACATCTAACCACATCTTTGTTTGAAAATATATTTTAACAGACAGAATAATGAAAAAATATCCATAGATGATTTAATTAAGGTGCTGATTTATGATAAAAATAATGTTACAATAAAATTTTCTACAAATAAATCTGATTTTGGACGGATTTCAAGTCCCTAACTTTGTCTTCTTCATCATCATACTGTATCCCAGTCTTGTAATGTCTTTCAGCACAATTGTTTATATCATTAACTGTGTATTTCTGGTTTTATTGCAGATGTTACCTGAGCTGTCTCCTCTTCCTGACGTCTTTTCTCCTCCTCCGTTTCCACCAGACGTTGCTTGGTGCTGAGCAGTTCTTTGTTCAAAACGTCGGCCTTATCTTCAGCCTGAGAGCACATTCAGACGAGTCAATAAACCGATTAATAAAACGTAATATCTGTCTCTCCAACGTGACACCGACAGTATATCTTCAGTGAAAGCATAGTCCTTTTAGTGCAGACAAATATGACACAGCATTTGTTCTGTTTAGACTATGATGGAAATAATACTGCTCTTATTCTTTAGTTACATTTGTTTTCATTGTTAAAGGAGAGCAGTTTCTCTTTTATCTAAAAAAACAACTGCTTAATGGACTCATGGCACTTGTATTTGTTGTTTGTTTGCCATATACTTTTATAATACTGCTTCGAACGCCCCCTACTGGCTAAAAGTGACACTGTGGCTTTAAAGTGTAACCTGATAAAGTTTGCCCAGAGCCATGCATTTCTTTAAATTAAAAATCAAATAATCTTTAACTATGCCATTCAAATATCAAAAGTCTGTAATTATAGCATCGTCCAAAAAAAGTATTAGTATTAATAGTAGTATTTCACATGTGCTTTTCCTGATTTTTGTCTTTGTGAAGCTTTTTAAGGGAATTGCTGTGATATTGAGCTTTATAAATAAAACTGATTGAATGTCACATATAATGGTAATACCTTTAATGAATTCAAAGCAGATTACACAGTTTAAAGCCCCGTAAAGCGCAGAGTTACCTGATCCAGGTCGTTTCGTAGTGCGATCTTACTGGTGACCAGCTCGTGGGCCAGGTCGTCGTTCTCCTGCTCCAGTCTCATACTGGCCTCTTGAAGTCGACGGTTCTCCCTCTGAAAACACACGAGACACAGAAACACACACACGGCTCATCCTTTTGAAAACCTGTCTTTGTCGGACGCCACATACAACACACTCGAGCAACACGGGTTTGATTCCAGTGTCATTAACTGTCTGTCTACTCTCTATCAAATAAAGGCAAACAAATAATGATAGAAAAAAACTAAACTTTCTTTGTAAATGTACATACTTCACATAATTATTGTCTGTTTATTGAATTTGAACGTATTGTCAAAGAATCATTGGAGTCAGTTTAATGTAAACCATTGTTAGCTACATTATGTTCCTAAATTATTTAAATTAGATGTAAATGAAAAGAAATGTCTGATCAAATCTATAAATGCCACCTCCACAAACCATTACGCATTAGTATCACATGAGTTATAACTAAATTCAAACTTTTTAGTGGCTATACATTTAAAAAAGTTATATAGTGTTGCTTTAAGACTGAGAACTAACTTTATTTTTCTGAACTTATGAATTCACGAAGCTTGTAGATAACTGATCGTCATCTCATGGGACAAGTCTTCTCTGTAAAGTCCCTACTGTGGCCCATTAGGGCGTCCCGTGACTGCCGGCGCGGCTCTAAGCACGCTCACATGACGCTCGCTCTTTTTAACGGGACAAAACTGTTGTCACGGTTACAAGAAATCCCCTGAGCCTAATATCCTTTCACTTTTTACGGCAGCGACCTCCTGTAATCCTGACTTTACAACACTCAGAGCTGGAATAAAGACATCAACAGCTGCGTGTATTTTTCTGTGCTGCCTTTTACTAAAAATAATAATACAATAAATTAAATTACAAGTTCATTGTGTAAGTGTCTAAATTGTATTAAACACTTCCTGTGAACAGAGACGCAATGAAATTAACTTAAGAGCTGTGCATTAAACCAATTGTGAAGCCTGATTTCCCTGAACAAGACAAGTTTAAACAGTAAAATAAAGCAGTAATAATCGTAAAAATGAGCACAATACTCACTACAGACTCCTTTAAACGGAGTATATAATGGAGCAATGGCAGCTGACCGTTCTCTGCTGTCCACAGTCACAACAATGTGTTTATATGAAGCAGGAGCAGCCTAAACGTACACACATGATCCTGACAGAGTTTCCTCTCTCTGTTCCTCACTTCCTGAGTCCCGCCGCCAACACTCTCTGTCCCTCACTTTACTTTTTTCATGACATTTTCAAGAAATTTCCAGGATTTTGTTGCATTTTGTCATGAACGGACACGTAATTTACAACACAAGCTCAATTTTTCATGATGCAATGATAATATACAGCCATTATCTGGGATTATTTTGGTTATTTCTTACTGCTTCACAAACTACAGCAGCCTCAGAGGGTCAAAACTCAAACTAGGTCATGGAATACACATGATACTGCATTGTTTATCCAAAGCCAGTTGGGTTTCAAACTAAATGTGCAATTTTATAGATGAGATTTTGAAAAAGTACATACAATATACATTTCAATGAACATCCAGGTCCTACACTCTGTCCCTCACTTTGCTTTTTTCATGACATTTTCAAGAAATTTCCAGGATTTTGTTGCATTTTGTCATGAACGGACACATAATTTACAACACAAGCTTAATTTTTCATGATGCAATGTTAATATACAGCCATTATCTGGGATTATTTTGACTATTTCTCACTGCTTCACAAACTACAGCAGCCTCAGAGGGTCAAAACCCAAACTAGGTCATGGAATAGACAAAAAACAGTCGAGTTTTAAACTAAATGTGCTAGTTTATAGATGAGATTTTGAAAAAGTGCGTTCAATATACATTTGAATAAACATCCAGGTTGTTTCCAAACAACATGACAATTATTCAAAACTAAAAACCTGATCTAGTAAAGCTACACAAAACCACAAATGCACATGTTAAAGATGAACACGGACACATACCTCTCTGATAAAGCTGAATTGCAGGAAGCAGAGAGTAACTTAAGACGCTTGAAGTTATTCCTAACATTTATCCCTGGACTAGTTCACAAGAAAGCTTTGTCTTCTGACTCTGAACTTCCCATTGGCTGCAGAGGAGATGGCTCCGGTCCAGTGCCTTATCTATGACTAAAGTGTTCCTTCCTTCTCCCTGGAGCCGGCAGCGTTACAGTCAACAGCTCGATATAAAGCCAGAGTTGTTTATGAGGAGCTATTCCACCCAGGGTTCATGTTTTTTTAAGAAATCTTGTATTTTTTGAGCATTTCTTCAATAACCGTCGTGTCGTTTACATCAGACGCAGTTTTATTCCTCATTTTTCTAAATAATACAAACTACAACAGCCTCAGAGGGTCAAAACTTCATTTTACCTTTGAATATTTGGGGGCATAATCAATTTAGCTGTTTTTTATTGCAAGTGGATTTTACAGATGTCACTTTCCATTTCATTTTTTATGATTGGAAAATTACTGTACTTGAGATCATTTATTCTTTTATTTCTTCTTCTTCTTTCTTTTCTTTCTGTACTATTTTTTATGCTGCTGTTCAAAGTGCCCCTGGTTGGATTATTAAAGTCATTCAAAGGAACTAGATGTATCTGTATGAACTAACACACCTCACTGAATTTACTGAGCTGTTTGTGCCGTCGTTAAAAAAAGAAAAATCTAAATATAAACCTGTCTCTTTTTTCTTGATATGAGAGAATAAAAAGTTGCTGCAGCGTGAGACAAAAAACAAACCCATAGATGTTGAAGTTTTTAATGATAAAAGTCTACACTGTTCCTCTAAAAATAACCTGCATGTGCTCAGTCTTAAAAACAGATAAAAATAAAAATCCTTTGTGGGACATTTGCAGAAGGTTGTGTTATTTTTTTTACCTGGTATCGATCAATGGGGTCTTCTTGTTGAAGCTGGCTTTCTCTCAGCGTCTGATATTCCTTCTCAAACTTCTTCAGTTTCTTAGTAGGAACCTGTAATTATCAGAAGACAGTATTTTAAACATACAACAAAGTGAAAATTTCAGGCTCTGTATCAATTTTGTAATTTATCTGTATTTAAAAAGTCCCATTTGAGTTGGACAAAGGCAACAATGTGAATGAATCTAGTGTTATCGAGTGTCTTTTTTCAAACATTTGCTTTTATTGCAGTAAACAGCTTCACAGGAATAAAAACATCAGTCTATTTTTTACCTTAAAACATTTTAATATACCTTTAGAGCCCAAGTTTTATTACTTCCTGTTTCTACAAGTGTCCAAAGCAAACAAACTGAGCACAAAGCTTGGTCACCTTTGAATTCCTTGATCCAAAACATACTCTATTCCTTATTTAGCTAAACGGCGCACTGTTACTACTCTTTTTTCATTTTATTATCTCTCCACAAACACAGGTGTAGCTTTAAAAACACTCTGAAGTGCAAACACTACACCTAACCTCAAACCCTTTCTTGACCTGTCTATATTTAAAAATGATTAACAGAGGTGTATTTACAAAAGACTGGAATGGCATCAAAAATGTCGACGGAGTTAATGAATGAAAACTTTTAGCTGCTCTGAAACACGAGTCAACACTGAGCGACTGGTACGGATCTGTTTGTGTGAGTCCGGCGGGTGGAGGCGGTGGTGGTGGTAATGTTATCTCCCCTGGGTGGAAACAGGGTTGCCACGGCGACACTGCCACAGCTGGGGATTCGGTCACATGACCCTCCTCTGGGACAGCCATGTGCCGCTGTCTAAACCCAACCTTATTCACGACAATGAGTTTAAAGACTCTGTAAAGCTTGTAATAAATAATCTAGGGCCGGCTGTGGGTTTGACTTCAAATGTGGAAAATATTTAACCTCGACTACAATCTTTTAGTTTTTGTTACTCCCTCACAGCTAACATACACTGATAATATGCGCTCGCTTTGAAACAGAGCTAACACATTACAAATTTGACTATTTATCTGACTTTTAAATGAGATCTATACCCATTTTTTCCATCTTTATAAATAATCTTTAAATAATCAAGATATATTTTATGAATGTTGAAGTTTAATTAATCAAAGTTCACCTTTTCTAAGTTCAAATGCAGCACTTTTTGAGCATTTTCAAGGTGTGTTTTCATGTTTTTCAAGCACCTTACAACTGCAGTAAATTACACGTTGACATATGTTTTTCTTATTTAAATCCATTGTGAAGACACTTAAATTATTTAAATTGTTGTTAAATTGCACTGACAAGGGATAGTTCACCCAAAAATGAAACTTTTCTGATCAAAAAGACGTAAATTTACACAAACTTTATGGCAAAAGGTTTTTTTCTAAGGAGAAAGTTACTCAGTAAGATTGTGAATTATTATTAAAGCAACAAAGTCAGAATTTCAACCACTTCGAGAACTTTTACAACCTTGAAAACACTAGATTAAAATTCAAGCATTTTCAAGGATTTCAAGCACCCATATGAACCCTGATTAATAGAATCTGCTGTAAACAAGAAACGGTGCTCACTTATAAACTCTTTTCCAGTGACCTGTGCGCTGACCTTTGACCTATGTCCAGGGTAAATGAATGTAATAATATAATCTGTCCAACAACAACAGAAGCTGGGCCTGTAGCTGCTGGTTCATAATGGTTTTATTGTAACCAAAGTGTACACAGTGTATTGATCGAGGTAAAAGTGAATAAGTACAAAGACAGTTGCATCTTTTGGCTGTTTTTGAAAAGGGAAACCATCCAACTCAGTTTTCAACCATCTTTCTTAGCAATTCAGAACAGCAATTTCTCATTAACAATCATATAACGTACCTCAGACCTAGTTTAATGCCTCTATATTTGAATAAGCAGCGTTCATATTCAGCCTCTTAATGGTTTTTCTAATGATTCCTCACTACAGCAGCCTCAGAGGGTCAAAACTCAACCTAAAATTCACAATGGTTTACAGAAATGCAGCAAAAAACAAACTAAATATTCTCTAAAATACATGATGCCTTGTTGGAAATAATTGTTTGAAATATAATAAGATTTCCAGGCTAATACACACTATTTCCAGGATATTCTGACATTTTAATCAATGTACAGGTTATTTCCATAAATGAAGAAAATATAACACGTTGGAAAACTATATGTACTTTCTGTTTTGATTTGAGTTGAAGACACCCACTTCTCTTCAAGGCCCATCTTTAACCTCAATTCACAGAAATGACACACATTCTCACCTTTAAGGTCTGTATAACACAACCAAACACACATTTACTTGTCATCATTTCCATTTCCATTTCTTATATGTGGTGAAACGGCAGGAGGTTAGTTTGCAAAGTACATCAAAACCAGATTTAATTAGCATTGAGTGGTATGGGTATTATGTATGCTATCCACAATATACAGTACAATATGAGGAGAACATGCTATAAACCAGTCGTCCTTAACTCGTCTCATGTTAAAAATAAATCTTTCCCAATGAAGTTGCCACGGTTACCAAACAATCTCGATGTTAGTAACTAAACGATATCTTTATTGTGTATATTTTCAAACCTATCCTATAAAACTATTAAGTCAATCCATATTTAACACATTCATGCTCCATACATCTTCAACAATGTAAACTTACAACAATAACACAAGGAAACAACACGCCTGTCAAAATAAAAGTCTTTAAAATAGAGCTGATTATTTAAACATAAACAATACATTTTAACCATACACTCTGTGACCCACTGAGATCACATCAGATGATGATAAATATAATAAATATGACAATAAAACTTGTGTTAGCCATCTTTTTGGGAGGAATAGTAAAAGTTTTGTTTACATTAAGTGGTGCTAATGTCTTTTAGCATTAGCTTCGCTCCATCTTATCGGCTAAATATAATGACAAACAAAGTGTAAAGCTTAGAAATAGAGTTTAACCAGTGTTTTGTGGTCTGTTCTCTTTATAATACTTGTTAAATTAAGGATACATTTTCAGTTTCACGTGCGATTGTACAATATTGTCTCTTGGGTTAGCCTTGGTCGACTGAGCTGAGATCAGTGCTTTGCTCAAGGACACTTCAACAGTCATGCTCCAAACAAACAACGGCAGGAAAGGGAGGATTTTACTTTTCTAAACTCTGCAATTACACAAAACAGCAAAGAGTGCTGCCCCAAAAACACACAAACACAGCAGCAGGACGGAGTAAGTAAACGCAACACTAACGGGGCAGGGCTTACCTGTAAGAGGTGGGGACTTTGTTCAAATAAATGAAGCCACTAGAGCTACAATCACACTGAATTCCTCATCTTCACATTTCAGCTCTGTATTGATCTACGTCTAGAGCAGAAAATGAGCCGCACAAAGCTACAGTGGTTAGATAAAGAACATTACATTCTTGTTCGGACTGTATAATATCAGATAAACATGTCACACTGTTTTTGAATACTGCAGTGATGATGATATGACTTGCAATATTTAAATTTAACTTTGTGTTCACTTGTAACACACTATTCCCAGATGGGAGGTCATCTGAGGAGTAAGGATCCACTTGAAAAGCCAGGTATACACATATTTAAAGAAGAAATGCCAAGACTATAAACCATTTAACTAGTTTAATGTCAAGAGTTTAAGCATTTAAAGTCATATTCACAGTAAAATGTCTAAACTGTGAATAATAGTAGAAAAATAATAGAAAATGCAAAAACTAAACCTGCAACATCAGCTAAAACTGGCATTAAATGTGCAATAGATTCATAAAATGTGCCATAATATCATCAGTAGAGTCTTTTGTATTATGTAGTACACATGTTGATATATCTCTAGGACAGTGATTGTTAATATGACGCACTAGCTTTCAATCTTATCTTAATTTATGAACATTTCGTTATCAAATCGAGCTTCGGTGTTCTCGTAAGATAGTCTCAAATTCCCAGACACATCACAAAAACGCCACAGGCTCAGATAAACGAACTGTGCTGCGTTGTAACCAGCGGCTGCCGTTCAAGGTGACTGTGACGCCTCATAAAGACAGGACGGGACGGGACGTTTCAGACTCAGCAGGAGCGTCCCACTGAAGCTCCTAACTACCGGCCACGACAACAAGGTCATTCTGGTTTTACAAAACGTCGTAAAAGAAACCCTTTTGTCAGAGTGAAAGCACGTCAGACCCGCTTAAAAAAAAAATCCTGACCTGAATTTCCGTGACACAAAAGTGGAATTAGTCCCAGAGCTCGGCTGACGGCGTAATGTGCCGCTTGGGGAACTGTCTAAAAATGAACAAGGCAATGGCATTTACTTTGGTGATACAGGTCTGGATGACTGGACCATGAATCAATAAAAGAATAATGGAACATTTACAGGGTTCCCGCTTTGTTTAAGTAATGTTTTTCCAGGATATTGATAAGTCCTTTCAGCATTTTTTCATCGATGTTCAGACCCAGCTTCACAGATTCACCATTGCCTTGAAATATTCACTCTCAAATTAGGATTAAAGAAAAAATAGACATTGTTTTCTTGTGCTTGAGGGAAAAAAACTGTTAATAGCATACTGTTTAATAGTCATCTGTGAAAAAAAGGACCTAAACACGTCATTGTGGCTTTGTTATCAAGGGTTTTAATAGATGACAACATTCGGCCCATAACAGAAGCTTGGGCCAATCACACGCTCACATGTTGCAAGGTCTCGAGCTAGGGCTGCTCCCATTGGCCGACAATGACGTCAACAAGGAAGTAATGGCTGCCAATAAAACAGTGTACTAAATAACAGCGCAAAAAAGAAAAACGTAAATAGAGAAAAGGGAAGGAAAGTGAGACGCAGAGTATTATTTTTAATAAGATAAAAGCAGGAAAGGTTGCTTTACTGTTGTTTGGGGCTAAATCTGAGTAATGCAGCTTTAATTCTTGAAGTTCAGAGCCTGTTCTTGCCATTTTTAATCTGAGTTTGTTTTGATTTCATGTATCACTTCAAAAATGGACTTTTTCTATTTGGCCGGAGGGTAATAACTTCACTGTTTGAACACAGTGGAGCTTATGCACAAAAAACAAACTCATGTTTTTAAATATTTTACATGAAAAACCGAATCAATACTTACAAATGTTTTTGAATGCTTTGTGTGAAAATACGTTTGCTTGACTGTCGAAGTTTTGACTGTACAATTAAATTATTGCACAACAGTCACAAAGCTATCTTTTCTATTATTTCATCCACCTTTTTGCCCCTCTGCCTGCCCCCAGAGCAAGAAACTTTACACTACGTTTATCCACGGCACTAGATGTGATTACATAAGGTAGCACTAGCAGTTTGAAGTACTTTGAATATTTAAATGAGGACGTGACCAAGAGGATGTCTGAGAAAAACCAGGTCACTAAATTCAATTACATGAGTAAAAAACTGCACACAAAGGCTCAGTTCATGGCAAAATTATATCAGTAATTGAAACAAACTGACTTCCACAAACAAGCTATCTGTCCATTTCTAAAAAGAGTAGCTTCAACCCACACCTACATGCACTCCACCACAAGAAAGGACTTTTGTTTTTTGGTGAAATCATCTTTTTCCCATCTGTATAATGCACGAAACTGACTTCACACATCAACTAAAGTAAGATATAAGCAGCAGCAGTCTCGCAGCGTATTTGATTTAACAACAAAACAGAGGCAACTGAAGCAAAAAAGCAAACGGATGAATGACTCTGAACAGACCTACCACCGGTCTGGGAGTTCGTATGGGTCTGGAGTGGGCCACCAGGCTCGTTAAAGTGTCCTCCTCGCCCGGCCGGTCCACTACGTGCGCGTCGTAAGCCACCATGATGGACACCTCTTGCATCATTTTGACTCGGAGCTGACGCTGACGGACGCGGAGAGAGGCCGGTGCGAGGCTGCAGCTGACAGGTTAAGCTCCTCTGTGAGAGCGAAGGGGACGACCGGCTCCTTTTTGAGAGTCCTTTCCCGAGTCCCGCCCCCAAAAGAAAGGAGAGCGAGAGGCAGGCAGGGCAGTACAACACACCTGTTTGTTCGTGGGTGTAACGCTAGAAGTGTGCCACAAAGAAGGAGGAGGAGGATGAGTCGGCTTTTTCTTTTCGTTTCCACCGAGTGAGTGAGTACTTCCCTCCGTTCTCTTCTGCTCGTCTTTCTCCTCCGCTCCTCCTCTCTCTTATCTCTCGTTGGTGAAGTCTGATGTCTCTTTCCTGACTTACAGATAAAAAGCTCTCTCTCTAAGCTGTTTACACGCTGCGTGAGTCTGAGTACGTTTGGAGACACATAGGAAGGAAGTTGTCAGATCGACCGCAGAGAGTTGCTGGTAACACATTGGAACGGAAAAAAACAGAAAATGTTTCACAAAAGTAGTTTAAACTGATGTAGAAAGTTAGATCAGTCTTAGTTGATGCTAAAAGGTCAATTCTATCTTATTCTGCATGTGCTTTTTGGTGTGTTTATATGATTTAAAAGTCCAGATTTTTGAAGCAGAATTGAAACTAATATAATAACTACAAGTACAAGTATTGGTTTAGAGATATATTAATGCATAAAGTGTTATTTTGACAATTGAAAACATATTACAGACGTATTTGTGTGTGTTTGTTTTTTGTTTACTATAATATAACATTTTACACCTGCACCTTTAACTTGAATAGCTTTAACTATGACATGTTACAAAGGACTTAATACTGTACTAATGTTAATGAAAAGAGGACCAGTCTAAGTCACTCTATGTGGAATGGTATTGGGGCCAAAAGTACTATAAAAAAATATTAAAAAACATTTAAAAAAACGGTAATTTGTCACCAAATTACTATTGATTACGTAAATTATGCCGAGATTTGATCTAACCTCAGTTTCCTAGTGGCTCTTCTATCTTAAGGAGGTGCTAATGTGCATTTCTCATCCTTTCTCAGATCACACTACATATTCATAACAACTGGCTTTTTAATGACTCGATTTAATTTATTATTTGTTTAAACATTTTAGATTAATACTTGTTTCGAGCTAAAGAACAGACACCTTTGTTAAAACCAAACAAACACCTCGGATAGACCCTGGTGAACTGTTCTCTAACTCTCACGGGACCGTCCTGTAAAAACAACCTCTCAGTCGTCATGGCAACAAGCTCCTCCCTCTTGCTCTACACCAAAACAACAACCTCTCGTTAACAGTGTAAGGGATAAATAATAATTAACATGATCTTGAATTTAAAATATAGGATCACGTGACTGAAATATACAAAGAACTTTAAGTCTCACAATAAACAATTTAATTTTGGGGAAAACTATCACTAAATACAGTCCAAACTATGTGATGACTGATTTTTTTTTTTAAATATCGTGTATAATCTGCAGACAATGTGTGAGCAAAATATTAGAAGGACTTCCTTGTAATGAATACACACTGTTTATTTAGTGGCCATTTGATCCAGTCCACTTCATTGCAAAAGTAAATGTTAGCTTTAATGGGTAAATATTTCCAACTCCACTTTTTTCAGGCATAAAATATTGTAAAACTTATTGAGGAAGAATAGAAGGAATTTAAAGAACTACTGGGGGTAAAAAGCAACTTTGCTAATACCTATTTGTACAAGGTCAGTGTTTTATTCTCCATTATTCCTTTTTCTGCATTGATATATTCCCTGAAGTAAAAAGTGGATTAAAAGTTAAATCCCAAAAGTCAGATGGATGTGTAATATTGTCACTCCTTTCTTCATGAAGTCCCAGGAAGTCATCACTCCAGCCGCTTCGGTCCGGTGCGCGTTTAAAGAGGCAGTGAAATTCAAATTCTTCCCATAATCCCCCGGAGACTAAGCCGCTGCGTCCCGTTGTGTTCATCGAGACGAGGCGCCTGTGCATTCTTTTGCAGTTTTAAGCCGCTTATAGAGTTCACTTGATCCGATTGGGAGTTTGTCAGAGAAAAATGTAAAAGGAGGGGCTCGGGACAAAAGGAAATCAAAATACGAGTTTGAGTTTTCCTTTTTTCTTGAGGTGGGTTTAACGATACAGTAAAAAAAGAAAAGGTAAGTCGTAGCTGGATGGCATCGTATACATCACTGGTTCGTACCTAAACCTTTTGATCATTTAGTTGTGCCCAACATTTGGTGAAAGTAGCCAACAGGAAGTCCTAAGATAAGATATTACACTCAATACACTTCAGAAATTTGGTGACATCTGGTGGCAACTACGTATAAAAATATTAGACTAAGGTCTGAGATGGTTTTGGCAAAAATAGAGTAACAGCGAGCCTTTTACGAAGAGTATATAGAGGGTTCAAATGGTATTATCAAAAATAAAGTGAAATGCATTTTCAGACTGATTAACCTAAGTCTGAAATGTATTTTACTAGACTAGAAGATGTATTTAACAACAATATGACTGGGAGAAACTAAGACTGGTTTTTCAAAATCAACTTAGTTCCTACCTGTCTTAAACCGAGAGCGAGAATCTGTGATAAAAATAAAATAAACATTAATGTGATTTTCCTCCAGCAGTGTTAAGATTATCCACTCTAGGAAGCAATTCAACTTTATGACTTCTTTTACTGGGTTCTGTGGAGCTATAAAAGTACATTTTTTAGATGCGACTGTACTCGACTGAAAAGGTTTGGCTGATGTGTCCGTAGTGTTATCTATAATATTATAATATATAATACATTATAAAACACAATATTTTACACAGTGTACTTTTAATTACCAAAAAATACCAAAATTTGATGTGTAACTTAGAAGAATCACACTCATTTTGTCCATAGAAATAGTGACTTTTTTAGTTTTAGTCGCAGTTTATTGCTGTTTGTCTTTGGCAGTCCTCAAATGCTGGAGGCCACTTTCTATAAATAAATATATATTTAGCTCACCATCAGAGATAAACCGGGTCTGAACAGGTCTAGACTAGGACTCGATGTAGAAATTCACCTGGGACTTTTTTGTTTGGATGTTCCACAGTTTGATTTAAAGCTTTGTTTAGACAATTTTGTATGGAAAAATTAAAAAAAGGTTGTATAAAGTGGAGTAGAGTGGTGTTAATGTGATCGATGTTATCCCGATGGTGATAATTCTGTGATATATTGCGCAGCCATAAATAAAACTGAGCTCTGGGGAAGCTTAGAATGTATTATTATTGTTTATGTGGGTTGTATATAACTTTATGTATCTCCTGTTTTTTAACCTTCATATTTTTTTGCGACTAGTGCACATTTGTTGGATCTAAAATGCACACAGTCTCAAGTTTTCAGTCAAACAAACAGACGAGTGAAGGACTACCCGAGACAGTGTTTATCTTCTCCATCTTTCTCCAACAACCACCTCCTTCCTGTATCACAACACACACTCAGCTCTAAATCTCAAACAGCCCAGAGCCAGGTTTGGTTTCTCAGCAAATTCCCTGAATGCCAGCGGTCTCATTAAGGTCAACGGGAGGATGGTAACGTCAGTATTTGTCTAGAAGAGAAGCTTAATGAACACACAGAAGATTTGTGGCTCAATAAAGAAGAAACTGCTGTATGTGGTCGCCATGTTTAATCTACTTTAATGGCGCATATAAAGTCGAGTCAGAACCATTTTATTTTGGTTTAAAGTTGAGTTAAAAAGAGGAAGTATAGTATTTATCCCTTATTTTTTCACATTTGGCCTTACCTTGATGTTACAGGCCTGCTCCATCAGCCTCCGGGCGTTCTCCGCGGCTCTGTAGCGCTTCGGGAGTTGGACTCTGAAGAATTTGAGCGCTCCTTCGAAGTCCGCCTGCAGGAGGTCCTCTTTAGACGTCTGCAAAGGGAGACAGAATGGGGTTAGTTTAATAAAATCAGAAGAGCCCAGGTCTAACTCTGGGGGTCTGAAACCTTTCACAGCAACAGCCAAGACAATACTTCTCTACAATTACAGACTTAGGTGAAAAAGAATGAAGAACTTTTACTATTTTTCTGCTGGTCTCTAAAGCTCGAGTGTGATAATGGTCAAGTTATTACAATATTACAGTAAAAATGAACAAATCTGTGCAAAGGCTTATGCCACTGATGACCATTCAGATTTTAGTCTGAAACACAACAAACACAGAGTCATAATGGTCCGTATCAGTTCAGATAATATCACCAACAGCACTTGTCTTCACCTTTTCTGATTCTTCAAATGTATACGTTCAGTATCCAGATTGTTTGCTGGTTTCTCTTTGACAGTGATTGCTGAAGTGTAAGAAGAAGCCCCAGAGTGGCTTCCTAAAATGCTTATGTGTAAAACTATGAGAGTTACTATAAATTGTGTCGCAAAGACTGTGGATAAACTGTTGAGAGCCGTCGAACGGGACGCACTGAGGCTCAGCCAGATCCCTGTCAATAAAGAGAGACCAACACAGCCCTCTTGTGGTTTCAGGATGCGATAGTCAATAGTAGACAAA
Source organism: Rhyacichthys aspro (assembly GCA_036850595.1). Lineage (NCBI taxonomy): Eukaryota > Metazoa > Chordata > Actinopteri > Gobiiformes > Rhyacichthyidae > Rhyacichthys > Rhyacichthys aspro. The sequence goes on from CM072151.1 coordinate 3,100,418, forward strand.
TGAGACTTTTGATTTAGTTTGAGGAACAGAGGCGTTTCGAGAGACTGAAGGGCAATACACATCCAACTTTAGACACATTAGCTATAGTAATTATGAATACATGCAGCGTTATGATTATACATAGGTCCGTTTGCTTTGTTTGTTTTCATATTCTTATGTTTTTCTTTTGTTTGTTTTTTTGCGGCAATGAAATGAAAATATGAGTTGAAAAGATACATTTTTTTTAAAGTAGATTTAGGTTTAATTCATTTAGTCTTTTCACTCTATAATGTACAGTAAAAAGTAGAAAATGGTGGTTATCTTATTAAAAATAAACACTTTTTAATTGTGGGTCTACACTATTGTAATGCTTCTGCTGAGGAAAAAGGTGATTTTTGATCTTATGAATACTTTACAGAAAACTAGAAACCATCAGCAAGATTAGATCCATTTTCTTCAAAAAGCTGCTTTGTCAAAAATTGTCTTCAACTTTTCTGTCCAAGAAAACTTTGACTCCTCTCTCACCGCCAGCAGCTTGGGGACGAAGAGCCGGTGTCCCATCCCGAGAAGGCCCATGACCCGACAGAACGAGTCCGCCGAGGCCTGACTGCCGTGGGGTCTCTCCTCGGCATTGCCCTCGCCGCCATCCTCCACCGCCCTGCGAACGGAGGGAAGGGGCAAATGGGGAGCGAGGGCCGGGATGGGGGGCGGCGAGGGGGGAGGAGACAGCGGAGGAGACGGAGGCGGAGTGGGGCGGGGTGAGGCAGAGGGGCTGTCCCGCTCTGGGGCCAGGGTGGCGGGTGACTCCAGCGTGTCGTCCAGAAATCTTCAAGTTACAAAGTTCAGGCTGCCCAAACGGACGAGGTACGAACAAACGGAGAGGCACTCACTGAAAAAACCAAACACTAGGAGGCACCGTAAAAGAATCCACAGGGAAAAGAGGGCAGGAGAATCAGGACGAGTGGACAAGGCAACGATGGATGCTGCTTTAATTTATGCCACTGTCAGAGACCAGAAACCGCCTGGTGGTTCTCCACAATCACAGTCAGTAAAGAGAGTTTGGACGCCGCTTTCTCCATAACGCAGTCTTGTAGCTATCTGTCACTCTCAGTCTGAAGCCTCGTCACACTTCCTACTTTCATGTTCTCCTGCCAAAATCCTCAAACCTGATCTGAACCCGGCACGCAGTCGGTCGTCGCTTAGCAACAAAGCTTCTCGACACGTGGGCTGCTGCTCCCGCGAACGGCAGCGACGGATAAGTACAGTTCAAAGATGGAGAAAATTCCCCTCAGTGTTTCAGAAAGAGTGGCCTTAATGCTCGGAGCTCGGTTCAGGAGAGACGACACATCAAAGCCACCGAGACGTTTTATGCCGTGTTTTGAAATGAGAGCTGCGAAGGCGACGGGATTTAAAACCACTTTGAAATGTAAAAATCACCTGAAGCCTTTCATCTATAAAGACATGGCTGACAACATTGCATAAAACAGAAGAGATGTGGCTTGTTAGGGCTCCACTGCCTTCAGGAGATGATGCATTGCGTGTTCCTCGGAGCTTATGGCTGAGTGGATGCTGAACTCACATCTAAGCAGTGATGCATAAAGCACAGCAGATAGTAAACAGAAAAAGGTGCTATTTAGATTTTTCTTTTTGTTTATGGCTGATAAACTACTAATAGGCCACCAGAAGCAGAGTCTCATCCAGGAGGTTCCCATTTGCAACAGAAAAGTCTACAGAGCGTCCTTTCAGGAGGGAAACCAAGTTCTTGAGAAGATATAGCAAGAAGGAAGTCCTCGTCACAACAAGACTCACTAAATAACGATGAAATATTGTTCGAGCAGAAGTGAAGATCCAGGCCAGCAGCTTGGGTGAGGCAACGCAAACATAACGCGCATCATTTCCTGTTCGGTGCCTCTGACTTTTTCTGCCTCTTCTCTCTTTGTGATGCTAACGGCTAACGGCGGCAGCTAGCAGGGGTGGCTCCGTTGCAGAGGTCTGGGTGAGGTAGCGTTGGAGATGCACCAGCTGATCACAGGGAAGCACAGGAGAGGAAGGTGGAAGATAGAGATAACACACCAGGAAATGACGGAGAGAGCTCAAATGGAGAAATCCACAAGAAGAAAATGTCTGTCAAAAAGGCTCCACAGAATTAACAACACAAAGCATCCTTTATCTCCATATGGCTAATGCTACAGCTAAGGCTTGTGTTTTGAAGAGTGATGTAGAGAGCTAAACACAAGAAGGGAGGGAGGAGAGGGCAGATGGAGGGGGCTGACGGAGGAGGCTGCCTCTGGGGAACATGCCGTCATGCCCGGCCAATGAAAACATGCCGTTATTCTCGTCCAATCGGAACGCAGCGGTGGAAGCCCCTCTTCTGTCCTCCGTCATTTACTCTCCATCCTGACCCTCACTCTCTCTGCATCAATATTCCTCTGACATTATATTAAATAATTATTACAGACAGCAGGACAGAGAATTATTTGTTCATGATGCTAAATAAATGACACAAAATAATCCTCTGAATTGTAAAATATAAAAATTAATCTGCATATCAGGTTGTATTGTAAACTTCGGATTATTTTTATCTTTGTGTAGTTTCAGGGTTATACAGAGAACGTCCAATCAAATAAAAGTCCACACTCAAAGCTTAGACAGTATCATGACGCACAAACCCATTGATCCAACTCACCACAAACATCTCCAATAACACAACAGAGTCATTTTACATTCTACTCTTTTCAATAAAAAACATACAACTTCCTCTGAGGGATTTTTATCACGCAGCTTGCAAATAATAAATGAAAAGTTGTATTTATTTGGTGGGTTCTCATGAGATATGAGGTTATTCTACCTTTTTAATGTCAGGGCTCAACCGTAACAGCAGCAACCTTTCAAACTCTTATTTCCTTAAAAAAGTACAATTAGACCAATTTGCAAAATACTAATACATATGACTATCCAAAGCCCCGTTCTCATCTATTATGTTCCTGATAATAAAGCCTTCAAGATGTCTTTTTTCACAGATAATTTCTATTACAACATGCTCTTTGATGATTTTCTCAGCGATAAAAAGAAAAATAAAAGCATGACAAGGGCCACATAATAAATGTAATATGTTTATGTGTATTAATATACCTCAAACTTTATGCTTGATATATAATCATAGAGTCTTTTTAACAAATTTAATCTCTAGAGACAAAGCACACTGCACAGACTCCAGATGCAGTACTGGATGTGACCTCTAGAGGGCAGCAAACACCAACAAGCCTGTTAAAGACTACGTGGACCACAATGATAAATGTCTCCTACACTCTGTGGCTTATTGTTATTAAATCAACCCTGTAATCATAGTTAATTATTCCCTTAGGCCTTTTACATTTACAGATGATGCAGATTAATACTCATTTGTATTATTCGTGGCTGAGTTGTAGCAGAAGTAAAGGTTGGATAACAGTCTGCTGCTTTATTTATACATAGGAGATATGAAAGTGATTATTCTGTAAATGTGGTTCTGTTCGATACTTTTGGTGCTAATTTATTTCCTTTCCTTACTTTAGGTTTGGAGAAGCAAACAGAAGCAATGCCACAGATTTAAAACACACATTTTAACAGTGAATTTTAACGTAAAGTCCATTTTTTGACTTCAATATACACCTTAAGAAGCAGTGAAATGACAAAAAACACAGGTAACTCTACTTTAGGGAATAAATTACATATTCCTAAGTGTCTCATAGATACACTTAATCACATAAAATACTGAACTGTCGCTTGAAGAGGTGTAAAAACAAGAGCAAGACTGAAGGAAGTACTCACCTTGAGCAGAGCCAGAGCTACATTGAAGATGATGTTCAAGCCCTGTAAGAAAATAAGAATAAGTGAGTCACCAAACGGTAGAAAATATAAAGAATCATAAAAGATCTGTGTAACAGCACTGAATACAACCCAAACATTTATGATAATTTGTATATTGTTGTGCAGTTAGATGTTTTTAATAGTGTATAATCTCGTCAAAATAAAGCTCTTTGTATTTCTTTGTCTTAGAAAAATAGATACTTAAAGGTCTAAACCCAATGGAAGTCCCTTTTCTTCCTGTTTCCATTTCTACTGCTGCCCAGAGAGGACAAACTTAAGACTGGCGGAGAGGTGGCAGCACACAATCTTGCATAAAAGTTTAGCATTTATTTTCTAAGCAAACCTTAACTTTGTTTCCATTTTTACAAAGAAAAATCACCATGACACCTCAAATTCTGGATTGAATTTGTCCCTTCTGGGCTACCATAGATCCTGAAACGAGAGGTATGACATCTGGCCTTAAAGCAACACTACGTCACCAGAGATTTGCACCTAGTAAAGGACTGTAACTAAACTGCTGCAAACACAGACTTAATATGGATCTTGTAAAAAATACATATGATATCTGAAAAATGTTGTGTTTATTTGGCAACATGTGTGTTCTTGTGTCGCTTAGAGCTACACAGAGGAGTGTCTGTCTCCTAAAATTCAGTATTAAGTGACAAACCAGTAGCAATCAGTGAAAAAGCTAGAAAAGTAGTAGCAGAAGTTGTAACGCAATACAACACACAATTAAACCAAACAAAAGCCAGCTAAAAAAACACAATTGAAGATTAAGTAAAACTA